>CABFVZ010003077.1:2897-37034 GCA_902151445.1 Timema monikensis
CTAACTAAATGTGGAAGCGGTGAAAAAATAAAAATAAAATGCGAGGAAAATATTTTCAGAAGAAGAAAGTCAACCAACCAGGATTGATTTTTCTTTACTCCGTTCTTTGTCTTATTATACATGTAAAATTCAACAGGACATGACTTACAAACTAGCTTAGCCTCGGTCAGAACTTCTAATAGTTTAATAAACAAACACCCAACTCTTAATGTCTAGATATCTATTTACTGATTGAATTGTAGTATACCCAGATTTTGGTAAGAAGCACGTTCTAGAAGGCCTTATTTCATACTAGGATCCCACTGTATAGAAGTATTTTGGTAGGATAAAAGACCTCCCAACAACTGTAGAAGGAAGTCAGTTATGAAAGGCCTTTTTTCTTACCAAAATACTACTTTACAATAGGACTCTGGTACGAAATAACGCCTTCCAAAACTGGCTTCTTACCACAATCATGGGATACAATTAATAAATATCTTCAAGAGGCCGACCTAGAATCGAACCGGGTTCCCCTAGAGGGAAAAAGAGGGAGGGTCTAATTTTAACTCAACTTGATTTAATGCTGCCATCTGTTAAACAAGCAAGATACCTTTCCAATATACTTTATTTTTAAAATAGGTATTTATCATATTTATATTATTTAATAATTCTTTTCCCCTGGGGTTCTTATTAGGTTTGATCTATATAAGGTGTTGTACTGGAAAATATATGTAATGTGACTTTACCCCGATTTCCCTTATACCCTTAAAATATTAAATATCTCAATCAGCCTACCCTGGCACCAATCTCGGTCCACTAGACTCGTGTTTTATATCCACATAGACAAGCGGAAGGGAACTCATAGCATGGATTTATTTTAGTTACTAGATACCCGCCTCGGTGGTGTAGTTAGCTAACGCGCTAGTCATGTTGAGCTCGACTGCTGAGGACGGGGAGATAGAGGTTCGAATCTTGCTCGGGTGAACTGGGGGTGTTTTTCCCTAAATGATTTTCACCCTCCCTTTACGCAAATGCGGGTTCACTTCCTCTAAATTCAACCTTCCTTATTCCTAATCCATTAGCGTAATTAGTACTTAAGCGCATAACCCGAACGGATAGTAAGACGCGGTGCTAAATAAAAAAAAGCGTTACTAGATAGTCCTTTCAATTCCTAGTAGGTCTAGTTTATTTTAATTTAACGTTAACTTTCTGAATCGACTGATTATAGGTTATCAGCACACGACTTTTAGACTCACTTAAATCTATAGCAGACACAACACCCAGCTCCCAGCCGTTAATTCATCACTGCGAAAGGTGATGTATTTCAATGCAACTCCGGGAATCGAACCCTGGACCCTTAACTCAGTTGCCCGTCACGGTACCCTTTGAGCCAATGTGTCGGACAGTAGATCTATTCTCACGTGAACAGCTTCCCCCAATCACTGAGGAGATAGCGTGCGTGACACCGATAAAAAACAACTACTTTATACCTGGCGTCAGGTTAACTTTGAATTTTGAGAAGCTGTCTAACGCCCGTTAAGGGCTCTCTACAAGCGTGAAACGCTCTCCATTAAACATGTGCTTCGGTCGTAATGGGAGTGGAGAGTATTGTACAGTCCAGTCCATAAATAAATGGGAAATAAAGCAGTGTTTTATGAGCACACTGTACAATACAAGATTGTAGAGGGGGAAAGGAGTATTCAACTCTCATACTAGTGAGCTACTTACCACTATCTCACCTTGTGTGGAGGGAGGAAACTATCTGACCTTGTGTGGAGGGAGAAGACTATCTCACCTTGCCTGGAGGGAGAAAACTATCTCACTTTGCCTGGCGGGAGAAAACTATCTCACCTTGTGTGGAGGGAGGAAACTATCTCACCTTGTGTGGAGGGAGGAAACTATCTCACCTTGCCTGGAGGGAGAAGACTATCTCACCTTGTGTGGAGGGAGAAAACTATCTCACCTTGTGTGGAGGGAGAAAACTATCTCACCTTGTGTGGAGGGAGAAAACTATCTCACCTTGTGTGGAGGGAGGAAACTATCTCACCTTGTGTGGAGGGAGAAAACTATCTCACCTTGCCTGGAGGGAGAAGACTATCTCACCTTGTGTGGAGGGAGAAGACTATCTCACCTTGTGTGGAGGGAGGAAACTATCTCACCTTGTGTGGTGGGAGAAAACTATCTCACTTTGCCTGGCGGGAGAAAACTATCTCACTTTGCCTGGCGGGAGAAAACTATCTCACTTTGCCTGGCGGGAGAAAACTATCTCACCTTGTGTTGAGGGTGGAAACTATCTCACCTTGTGTGGAGGGAGAAAACTATCTCACCTTGCCTGGAGGGAGAAAATATATTTGTCTCAAACCAATATGGCCGTTCCCACTAATTTGTGTTCTCACCATCTAGCTTGTCCTAAACGTGGATACTACATATTATATACATTCTATTTTTGTAGGGAATGACAACATGATTTGCTGTCATTAGTTTCGCTCTTTTATCTTATAGTTTGTTAATAGAGGGTATTATTATTTTCAATTGATAATAGATATGTATATTTTATAGTTATGTTTAGTTTTATCTTGTATTCCAAGTGTATAACAACACCATCCTCGATGAACCTACACAAACAAGGATTGTTTACTTACGAATTGTTTTTAATTTTATCATGGGGATCTATTCAAATTGTGTTATTATTATTATTATTATTATTATTAGCACCGTGTCTTACTACCCGTTCGGCTTATACACACTTACGCGAGTGTGTAATGGTAGGGTGATTGTGAGATGAAATGGAGGACCTACAGTTTAACGTGGGATCCGAACCACGGTGGAATCCTGGCATTCCCCACATTCACAAGTTGTGATTAATACACATCTTGTCAGAGGTGAAGGAAGGGTTTGGTAATCAGATAAATCTGTGCCAGAGACCTAGGATTGAACCCCGTACCCCAAGCACAGAAGTCTAACACCTTACCCCTAGACCACCAGGTCACCCTTAATGAGTACAGTATCGATACTTTTCTTTCGATACCAATCAGTCGCCCTAGAATGCAAGTTCTCTATCTCCAAAATTGTTAAATTTGAGATAGTTGGTGTCTACGTTTATTTAGAATCCACATGGTTCACCTGCGGGGAAATTGAGACTGTTGTATAACTACTCAAGAGGATACAATTCCGAGTTGTCATCTAGAAACATTGGTTGCATACACAAGGTTGAACTTCAATGCTCTTTTACACAAAAGTGAAAAATTGGACGAATCCCAACGTAGTAGGCAAGAACATTCTATAACCTACTCCTTTTCACCCGACCGTACGCTTTCTCCACATCAATGAAATGCCATGCAAATATCTGGTCCATACAACATTTACCTGCCGTGAAACCAAATCGAATATCCCAAATTATAATAAAGGTTTCTGTACTAGAAAGGTTGCTATTGAGAATATTAAAAACAAAAGGGTATCACAATAAAGTCTGCGCGTGAAATGAGTTCGAAGCTTTAAAAGGTTTCGAATTCTATCATAATCTAAATAAACTAGGTTAAGAAAGAATTTATCAAAGAGAGCAGCAACAAATTTGCATTAAACGTTTTCCAATCTAAGAATCATTCAGTAAAGCTGGGGTGCAAAGGACGCGAGAAAATGCCGGGGTTTTTGAATATTTTATAGCCTACATTTATTTTGACCGTAACAAATATAACATTCGTCCAGTAGAAACATGAGGGTTTGATTTTCTTCACGCGGTGATATCAACAGTTGTTGAATATGTCATGAACATAGCGTCATTAGATGAGAAACATTCCAGGATATCCTTGACAGAAATTCAACAACTGTTGATATTACCATGGGGGGGAAAAAGCCTTTATATTTCTACTTGAATTATATATTTTTTATTTTGTCAACAAATTTTGCTATAAAAACTGCAAAAAAACTGACCTTTTTTCACGTCCCCTACATTTCCACCTTAAGGTAATGGAGTTCCAAGCAACACTAACATTTTCAAACTTAAACCTATTCTAGGCATATTAAATACCTAAAATACGGTAAACTTTCTTAAAACTAGCTTTGGTTGCCGCATGGTCTAACGCGCTACCCTCGCAATAGAATAGACTGCCGATGACGGGGAGATCGAGTCTCAGTAGGGTGTACTAAGGGTGGTTTTTTTCCAAAATAGTTTTTGCACTAACCCTCCACGCAAATGTATGATTATTACACAAGCATGTTACTCAAACGGGATAGTAACACGCAGTGCTAAAAAACCGTTCTTAAATGATGAGGTAATAAATTTAACAAGTCCAAATCA
This sequence comes from Timema monikensis, assembly GCA_902151445.1. Taxonomy (NCBI): domain Eukaryota; kingdom Metazoa; phylum Arthropoda; class Insecta; order Phasmatodea; family Timematidae; genus Timema; species Timema monikensis. The sequence continues at coordinate 7,174 of CABFVZ010003077.1, forward strand.
TTTCCATGAGCGAGTTATTATATGGTCAACATGGTAGTGGAAGTAGAGTTTGTGGTCCAGAAGAACACCTGGATCATTAATATATCACTGACCAATTTATAAGTGAAAATATAGGGTTAGTTTTCCTGGTTAAAGATATGGATTTGGTTTTTGAATTAATAATAGACATTTTATTTTCAATAGAGCAACACAGTTTGCAAATCTACAATATTATTATTGATAATATTCTACCCGTTCCGGTCATCTCATGGTGTGCCTGCAGCGTCATACTCGTGTTGGGGTTCGGTCAGACTGACAAGCGTGTGAGCGTGTGAGCGCGTGATTAGCAGATAGCTCTCGATAGTTGTTGACGAGGAGGCAAAGGTTAGAATCTTGGCTCAGTGAACTCTTTCCACGCTAGTAGTTATTCTTATTGGTAAAGGCCTACTTTGATTATAATATTGAAGTATTTTAACATATCAGTTTTACATATATAGGTATAGTTTATGAACTTACCAATTAAATAATGCTGTTATTAGCAAGTGTGCTAAACATATCGATAATATTAAAGATGTCAAAATGAGAAGTTTTCCCAGCACTCAATAAACCAACATACAATATTATTGCTTAGCGCCTGTAAACTAGACTGTTCCGGCTCGAGCGCGTGAGCTCAGTAGCTCGCTCCAGTCTGGCCGTCTCGTAAGACTAGTTGCTTGTGACGGTGGGATTGGGGTTCAAATACCGCTCTGGTATCCCACACTCTCCTTACTCGTGTAAATTGTCTTTAAATTTGGCCTTGCTCATCCCTGACACACTATTGTGATAAGCACACATTCGTGTTGTCCGGACTCGTATTAAGACGCAGTGATGACATATTTATAAATATAGATAATGGGCGGGTTATTCAACCCTGTTCGTGATGTACGAGTATTTCCCCACGTATCACCTTTCTGTGCCTTGCACACGTCGATACGTCGCGTGCACACACACACACACACACACACACTATCAGTATCAAACATCCCCTCGCAGTCTGACCTACTTCAACTCTTTGCTCGTGGCTGAGGTAATTATTGTTTATATTTTCCAACGCCCCTCTCAAGAAGCTCCGTTTATAATTACACTAATAGAGTAGCGATGAGGGAGGTATGATTTCATATCAAATGTACCAGCGTTTACTTCAAAGAAGTGTGGAAGGAAAATGAAAATACCCCCGGTACACTCAACCTGGATTTGAACCCCAACCTATCGTTTTTACTGGTAAACCAGACTATATGATCTTGATGTTTAGTCCGCCTACCCACGGGGGACGATGCCGTTGTGGTTATATTTGCGACTTACTAGTTAATCCAATTTTATATAATTTTAAAATGTCTAAGTGAGGTTTGCCCGGTGACCAGGGACGTCAGGATTAAAATCTAAGTGGGGTCTACTGGAAGAGGTTTATTTCTTCATTTGTTTCCCCATTTTCATTTCATGCAAACGCGGGTACATCTTGGAAAACAGGGAACTTTTGTATCTTGGAAAACACAGATAACTTTTTGTTTCTTGAAAAAACAGGGAAAATACGGGGAATTTTGGAAAAGACTAATGCAAATAATGGAATATTTATTGATTCTAGAAACCTCAGTGCACACTTTAAATACATTTAGTATAAATGTAAAAGCAAAGTGAAGAAGTTAGTGTGCTGATTCGTATACATTTATTATCCTCCCTCGTGTAACATTGGCTTGCAGAACAACTCCATGTACTATACCTCATCAAACACAAATTGTTTTATTATAAACACCAATTACAGGAATTCACACTGATCACTTTGATGACAGACAAAATGTAATTCCTCGAAGCTCCAATTAAATCTGTCTGCAAAAATGGGAATTATACGCGCTTGGAATAATCTACCGGCAGTCGTATCAAAACTGGAATGCTAACAAGGGTCACTTTGAAAACTGAAAATACCCACGGGGCTACATTTCAAAGAATTTAACATTGTTAGCATCTTCAGTAAAAAAAAATCAATTACTCTTTAAGTCATTATTATAATTTTTTTTAAATATGTCAATACCTCCTGTTGTCCTGCATGTTAATTGACCACAATTTTAACTTATTTTACGTCAATTACAATATTAAATTATTCAATTATAACCTATTATAGGTGTTATCTTCAAAATACTCATATTATACATTTTATGATTTGGTTTTTTACTTATTTCTTAAACTTCAATAACAAGTATCATAAAAAAGATTTCATTTGTTTCATACAATATCACTCCTTGACTATTTGTTATTGCTTTGCTTCATATATTTTTTAAACAGTAAAAATAAATTTTAGTTTTTCTCAAATTTTATCTTATTCACATTTTTTTCATTTAAATTGATATGTGACCAAATAATTTATAAGTTAAAATCTGCTAAGCAATAAACTTAAAATTTTAAGCCCAAATTCTCAACATCATCTACTCTAAACATGTATTTATACTTATTTTTTTAAAGTGTCTTAACCCGCTTCGGTGATTGTATCGTCTAAGGCGTCACTATCGTGTTGGGCTGAACTGCTGATGATTGGGGNTGTAATGAGGGTGGTTTTTACAAATTGGTTATCCCACGTAAATGCTGGTAGTTTTTTAGGAATCTATGTCTGGTGAGTAAAGATAAAATATTTGGTGCACAAACACTGATTTATAAATTTCCTCAAATATTCCCCAACCCCAAAGATCATAATCTCAAATTGTATGCGCTTACAACATTCATAAGAAATAACAATTTGGCCGCATTGCATGATATATCACCAAAAGGTCCGCGGGGGTGCACATAATCATGGATAGGGCCACATGCGGCCCGTGGACCACCAGTTGGACATAACCGGTCTTCCCTAAAGCGTCACTCTCGTAATAAACCTGATTGACGATGACGGGATGGCCGGGGGTCGGATCCCAGTAGGACACAATGAGGGTAGTTCCCCCCTAAATAGTTGTTCATGCAAATGTGGGTACACTCCCTATAAATTAAACTATTTTCATCTCTAACACATTAGCGTAATTAATACATAGACGATGCGTACTGACTGAACGGGTAGTAAGACGCGGTGATTAAAAAAAAGGGGAATTCCTTGTGAAAGAACCTGGGTGGGGGGAGGGGAGAAAAGGATATGTTGTAGTAAGAAAATGGTGAGAAAAACAAACAGCTAATAGTAGGCACCCCCCCCGGGGGTTTGAACGCGGGTCTCCCTAGTCGTTACAGTCGCTAGGTGACGGGGGTCCGACCGGACTACGCAGCTACTGCAGATATCCTCATCATGAGGGGCACCCCGTCCGCCCCCCGCCCCTAAACAAAGGGCAGGATATTATTCAAAACATGACAAATTACACGGCTCACATATTCTCATCGCAGGGAGGGGGGGGGAGTGATTGATGCACATCACACACATGCGTGCATCTACACACTAGGAGAACCACACAGGAAGATAGGTTGTTTTTATTGTAGAGTTTTGAAATCTGGTCTAAATAAGATTCTACCCGCTTCTGTGGCCCCATAGTCTAAGGTGCTAGTCTCGCCAGTAGAATAAATTACCGATGATGGAGATATCGAGACTCTAAATCTCGGTCGGGTGGTTTTCCGAAATTATTTTCCTTTCTCCCTCCACGTAAATGCGGGTACACTTCTTATAAAAAAATCCTAATCCCTAAAACCATGAGTGTAATTAGTACATAAATGTACAGCCCGAGCGGGTAGTAAGGCTCGCTGACGCGGTACTGAAACGACAACTATAAAGTCGATTGAGGCCTCATTCTGGTCAACTTGTTCCCAACAGGTGACCTGGCGGTCTAGGGGTAAGGTGTCGGACCTCTGTACAATGGAGGCAGTATGAGAACACACTAGCTACTATGTCAATAAGAACACACTAGTTACTATGTCAATAAGAACACACTAGTTACTATGTCAATAAGAACACACTAGTTACTTTGTCAATAAGAACACACTAGTTACTATGTCAATAAGAACACACTAGTTACTATGTCAATAAGAACACACTAGTTACTATGTCAATAAGAACACATTAATAATTTCATATCACAAATAAGCACCTGACAAGATACACGTCAATAATTAACGCTCTAACCCAAAGCGTTAACCTGTGACCTTTACTAACTGGTTGATGGGGGAGGGGGAGTTCGTTCAGGAAGATATGATTGGGTTAATTATTTAGCAGGGTGTGTGAAATATCGTAAAACCTCAATACAAATACAGAATGACCTTGAAAAAAAAACCGAAGTCATCGCGTTATAAACAAACCTAATAGCAACCATGAAGACACATAACAAGTATAGTCCAATTATCAGGTAATACCAAGGAAAAGTTACTTGATCTACTTTCACGTATTCATACGTCAATTATTCGTGTGTTATGCAGCTATCACACAGTGGCATAACTAGGGTGGAGTAGGCGGGTCACGTGACCTGGGTGCCAAATTTACTAGCACTAACGGAAGAATACCCGCTTCGGCGGCCGAATGGTCTAAGGTGCTACTCTCGCGGTAGACCAGAATCGCCGATGATGGGGAGATCAAGGTTCGAATCTAGGTCGGGTGTACTGAGGGTGGTTTACCCATAAATGGTTCTCCACTCTCCCTCCACGCTAATGTGGGTACACTTACTCTAAATATAACCTTATTAATCCCTAAAACCACTATTGTAATAGTTATTACTAGTACATAAGCGTGCAAACCGAACAGGTAGTAAGACTTGGTACTAAAAACAGTTTTTATTTCTATTATTTTGCAACCAGTATTTAGGCCTAATCTTGTAGTAATCAGTTTAATTATCTTTCAAGGAGCACAATTTTTTATTTTATTTGTCCCGAACGCTATCGGTTCTAGTGATTTTTCTCCGTATCACATTTGACAGATATTATCAATTGCTATAAAATACCACTTAATGATATGATCAAATGCTATCAATGTGGAACGCAGGAAAATATGGTTTGTATTATCTAAAAAAAACCAACCTTTCTCCGATGAAAGTAAGCCTGTAGGTACCTGTGGGAATGTAACCGTATATTTGTTATTATTATTTTATTTGAGGTATACACTTTCTGAACTGACCGAGAATGTCTATGAGCGAGAGTGAAAGATCCTACCAATTTTGCCGATAGATTTATTTTCACATACCTTCCAAAGTTATTTTATATCACACAATCGACATGGTACCGACAGTTTTACTTCCCCTCCGAAGGAAGTTGTGCTACGGATCTTTATCGCTCAATAAAAATCCATCGACCCCGACTGGGTATGAACCCACAAACATCGGGTCTCGAGGCGAGCACTTTACCTCAAGACCACAAAGGTCGAATATATTTCTAGTTATTACAATTGTGTGAAACTGTTTTGCGATGGTTTTTTGTTGTCATTATGTCTTATTAGCCGTTGGGGTTGTACGCATTTATAATAATAAAGAGTCATCAATAAACCACGTGATACTTTTTAATGACTTTCTTATATTCTCACTCAACATGCAGTACCATGTAGATTTTAAAGCTCCCCCCACCCCCCTCTATTAACAGCTTTACATGGTTTATGAATGATCCCTTACGTCAATGTGCTAGGGATGAGAAAAGTAGAAATTAGAGGAAATATACCCGAATTTACCTAGAGAGAGACTGGGAGACCGTTGAATAAAAACCACCTTTAGGACACCCAACCTAGATTCGAATCCCGATATCAGGTTAGGTTTCGAATCCCGGTTTGATTCATAGATATATATATTTAATAATTCCCACGTTGTCCGACACATTATGTCAATCAGTAGCGTGTACTTGGTTAAGGACCCTGTGTTCGATTTCCGGCATGGCCGAAAAATGATAACTTTCCACGTTTCACAGTGATTAGTTAACGGCCAGGGGGAGGATGTTTTGTCTGTTCTAGATATACATTATTTTATAAGTCAGGTTCTGAATTGATAATCAGTCGGTTCAGAAAGATGCACGTTAAATAAAAATAAAGTTCTACTTCCTTTCCACATGAATGAGAGTCCTTTTTTTTTTCTTCTCAATTCCACCTTCCTCGTTTCTTACGTCTTTAGTGGAAATATGCGGATAGCCGTGATGGGTTGTAAGACGCGGTGGAGGGAAAGAAAATAACCAGGGAAATCGTTCAGTCGAGTACATCATAGATGTGGACTTTAATACAAAGCACTAAAAGATAAACATCAATAAGATCCCTTTTGTATTTCTAACCCGCCGCTCATTCTTGGAATTTATCGCCAAGGAAAAGAAAATATTCTCTTTTAACTGTCCCTGTTGAGTTTTATTTCTTACAACTCTCCTTCCTTTTCTTTCAGTTCTCTTTTATTATCCCTTTCTAGTCTTTTGAAATTCTTTGCGAGTGAAATATGATCTCTTTTGAAAATAAAAGAGACGGTTTATTATTTTACTGTGTTGGGTTTTTTGATGTAGTGTCAGATTAATTGTGTCGCTCTGAAACAAGTCAGGTGATTTGAAACAGCGTCAATAGTCGGATTGTCTCGTAATCAGGGTTGTTGATATAATTTTACCCAGTCCCCCCCTAGCCCCTAAAAAAAAAATCAGACTAATTAAATTGAATTAAAAAATTGTGTCATTTCATGTGAACGCTTCCCAATATTCAAAAAGATATGTGAATTTAATTGTGAGGATATCGTTTGAATAAAAATATCCTACGCTATCACACATTTGTCTGACTCCTTAGGGCAGCTGAGATATTGCCAATGAGATGCTGAACTTGGGTTAAATATTGACTAAACTTTTAATAGTACACGGGCTTGTTGTTTACTGGAATGAACACAACACTATGTTCTATGGTTCATACAGTTATAGACTTGTAAACATAGTTTAAAAGTTAACATTTTCCTTCTGAAAAGTACAACAATTCACATATTTCTGTTGATCATTAAGAGCTAAATGTCCGGGAAACGAAAGGTAACTGTTATAGGAGCGTAGAATGGATCTTTGTGAATAGAATGATGTCATTTAATAGTCACAACACACTGTTATAGGAGCGTAGAATGGATCTTTGGGAATAGAATGATGTCATTTAATAGTCACAACACACTGGTATAGGAGTGTAGAATGGATCTTTGTAAATAGGATGATGTCATTTAATAGTCACAACACACTGTTATAGGAGCGTAGAATGGATCTTTGTGAATAGAATTATGTTATTTAATAGTCACAACACACTGTTATAGGAGCATAGAATGGATCTTTGGTAATAGAATGATGTCATTTAATAGTCACAACACACTGGTATAGGAGTGTAGAATGGATCTTTGTAAATAGGATGATGTCATTTAATAGTCACAACACACTGTTATAGGAGCGTAGAATGGATCTTTGTGAATAGAATGATGTCATTTAATAGGAGGGTCACAACACAAATTGTATTAGCATTTGTATTTTCCTCTTCCCCTGTTTGTTCTCTTATTGTACCGCCATAATGGTGCCACATAGAAGAAGGCTGAGACAAGTTGCTGACGTTTGAAAATCCCACTTTGTTTAAGAAAGTTTTTAACATGTTATAAATATTGTTCACGCCAATGTGTAGGTGAAAAGTTTTTGACCAATAAAAAAAGTTTTTTTTAAAAAAGGACGTATGATTAAAGAGTTGCTCCTTTTCAACAATGTTCTTCGTGAAAACTTTCAATTTGGAGATAAAAGTAAAAGGTTAGAAACATGGTTCAATCCTTCCTCTAAAAAAAACTATCATATTTTGCTAGGGCTCACGACAGAAAACTGTGAGATTATTTGGACTTGTTTTGGTGGGTTTTATGTATCAATATTATTTTTCTGCTTTGAAGTAGCATCGCGACCTCCCATCAAAAGGAAGAAGATGGAAAAATAACAAGAAATGAAACAAAGAGTAGAGCAGGGATATATTTTTCTTCCGCAAAATCCCAAAGAGAAATATTTACCTGTCCTCGCTTTTGATCAACAGAAGCTCAAACGTATATGGGTCCGTAGTTTGTTTTATAACTGCGTCTTACTACCCGTTCGGGATATACTTTTAAAGGCCGCATTACACGTAACGACTTCCCCACGGGCTTCCTTGTGGGCAAGTTGGTGCGTCTAATAGCATATTGGGCTTCTCCACGCCATCTTATTCTATTGCGCATGCGCCGGTCTCTTGCAGGTTCTTATCAGTGTATATAACTGCAGCCATTGTGTTTTTGTCGCTAAGGGACAGATTGTAGGTTTGTGGTTGTTAATTTTTATTAAACTTGACTGATTTGCGTTGTTACACTAAGGAGTTTTTAAGTAATTGACCTTTATAATACTATGCCGTGTTTTCTTCCTTACTATCAGACATCTTGTCGCTAACTAGCCAGGCAGTAAGACTCCACCCTCCAATAGACCTCATCTTGGAGGTTCTGGTGGCCAAGCTGCTCCGCGAACCTCCTCCAACTTACCCACGAGGAAGCACATGAGGAAATCGGTGCGTGTAATCCGGCCTCTATGAGGAAGGTTGAATTGTAACCTCATTTTAATAGAGGGAGAGTGTAAAACCATTTAGGGGGAGGGTGGGAAATCGGTACACCTGACCGGGGTTCAAAGCCCGATCCCTCCGTGACGGTTTATAACAGAATGGTTCAAGGAGCGGCCTTCACAGTATCCTGGAGTAAAATTAAAGGGAAACCCCCCGGTGGCAGATGTGAAATATCTAATGATTCAAATACAAATATTTATGTAAAAACGTCATTATTGCATTTTATTATACATTTATTTTAATTATAAAATCATATTATATTTATAGTGTGTTTTGTGACTGTGCGTGTATATTGATTCATAATAGATTTTTGGGAAGTTAATAAACTTTTTATTTGGCAGTAAAATTTGTAAGATTCTACCAACCAAAAATAAAATATGTAGTATACAAATATTGAAAATAATGTTTTGTTAAGTGTTTGTAGGTCTAGATTAAGTTGACGGGATTACTAAATATATATTAGGCCCGCGGTACAAACTGATGACCAGTTTGTACTCTTGGGATGAAAAACTTTGGACAACCCTATATGAGACCAGTTTACCGGCGAATCGGGTCCCATTGTGGTTACTTCGCTTCTTACTACCCGTCCTGGCTTGACTCATTTAACCACATTAGTGGGTTAGGGATGAGGAAGATATCATTTAGAGGAAATATTGCCGAGTTTGCATTCAAATAAAAGAAGGAAACTATTCAGTGGAAAACATCTCAGTCCGGGATCCGAACTCAAAACCTTTTCGTCGCCGGCAAACCAAAGCAGATCCTCCCGTGCGGGTCGTCCGCTTATTGAAGTGCCTCAAGGGGTTGCCCTCGACGAACTCTGCCCTATGCATCCTGACGTCCTTTTTGTAATCAGGGTGTGGCGTTGACATATCGGGCTGTACATCAAAGGAGCGAGCAGGGGACAAAGACGCTAGGGGGTTCTTGTGAGCGCGATAGTGGCGCCTCTACGGGCCGCCAGGGACACCAAACCACTTGCGTTCAACCTGGCAACGGACTATACACTGTAGACACGTGAGAATAGCCCGTGTCCGTCTCCTCGCTCTGTCGTCATTATAACAACCAATACCAGGGTGTGAGGTTTATAACTTCTTCCTCTTTCTCTTGTCTTACTACCCCTTCGGACTACAACTATATGAACGTACTATTATTATTATTAGCACCGCGTCTTACTACCCGTTCGGGCTATACGCACTTACGCTAATGTGTAATGGTAGGGTGATTGTGAGATGAAATGGAGGACCTACAGTTTAACGTGGGATCCGAACCACGGTGGAGGCCTGGCATTCCTCACATTCACAAGTTGTGATTAATATACGTCTTGTCAGAGGTAAAGGAAGGGTTTGGTAATCAGATAAATCTGTGTTGGGATACATTTAGATTAGGAAATTCTTAGGTAGTGGTTCTTTGTTAATGCCGCCCTTAGGAATTGTGTATGTGTGTGTGTGTGTGTGTGTGTGGACAAAAGTCAGACCACAGAAAAAATCAGAACTCATTTGTTAGTGTATATTTTGGACGGTTATTAATTTGATTGCATATATATTGTTCAGTGTAATGTTAAATAAAGACAACAATAATAATATATTAGGTTAGGTTAGGCTAGGTGTAAAATATTCAGGTATGCCACTGCTCAAACCAGTATTAAATATAGGAACATCTAAATATTCAAAGCCTTTTGACATAATAGTAAGCTAATTAATTGACATTTTTTTCCTTTTTAAGATAGGATTAGAAAAATACTGGTGTTGATGCGGTGAAGCCTTTGGTAAGTAACTAAGGAGTGAGAGGTTGAATGCATGATTTTGGTAGGAAGAACAGTAGAAGTTTGTTACTAAAGTTACTAAAACAATGGTAATATGGTCATACATAAAGTCATGTCATCTGCAGATGTTAATTTTGTTAGATATTACCAACACCTATCAAATAACACACAAAATGTTACCAATGTTGGCCGCAAAGAAATATGGTTTGATTTTCTCAAATGTTCTTCCAACCAAAATCAGGATATAACACTAATGTCCTTGAACACTAATTTCCTGGTCAACAATGAGATAATTAGACCTCTGTTTGGTGTCAAAGAGGTGCCGTTCTCTTGGGTGTCAGAGAGGTGCCGTTCTTTTGGGTGTCAGAGAGATGCCGTTCTTTTGAGTGTCAGAGAGATGCCGTTCTCTTGGGTGTCAGAGAGATGCCGTTCTCTTGGGTGTCAGAGAAGGTGCCGTTCTCTTGGGTGTCAGAGAGGTGCCGTTCTCTTGGGTGTCAAAGAGATGCCGTTCTTTTGAGTGCGTGCCGATGCTACACTAAAGTCCTTCTTGCATTCAGACTAATAATATTCTGGACTAATGTTTTCCGCTAACACCGGGACTGAGGATTAAACCCCGGACTCCCACCACTATATGGACGTACTAACTACGCTCCTGTGTTATAAATGAAGTTTAGGTATCATTTAAAGGAAATGTACCCGCATTCGCGTGAAAAAATAGTTTAGAAGAAACCATCCTCCTTACACCCGACTGGTGTTCTAATAATGATCTCTCCTTCATCGGTGGTCCAGTCTATTGAGAGAGTGACGCCTAAGACCATTCGACCATTGAACCGGGTAACTCTTAAAATTAGAATTATCTTACTGATAAGTGATATTTTAAATATTTATTCCAGACTATAATATAGTACACTAAATTGCGTGATACCATTTATTTCTTTTAAAAAAAATTAATTTGATTTATTTACTGTGGGAATAAAGGGGACGCTAGAAATGGTCGGAATTTTGGCTTTTCTTATATCAAAACTTTTTTTTTGTTTAAATAAATCAAATATTTCTCCAGTACAAACATTTAGTTTAATTTTATTTACGTGTTGGTATCAACAGTTGTTGAATATCTGTTCCAGAATTTAATGACAACTCTTTCTCTTCATTTATATGTTTGTCATTAAATACCACTACGCTAATTACAGATATTTTCCAGTCGTTTATATCACCGTGTGAATAAAATTACTGTTACTGTTATTACTGGAGCAAAGCACTTGATTTATTTTAAACCAAAAAATGGTTTTGATATAAACACAGAAAAAGCACCGACATTTTCTAGAGTTCCCTTTATTCCCACCTTAAAACTGCATTTAAGGCTGATTAATTAAATACTACTTGATATACTGAGGAGGAGAAGTAAGTCCATAACCCTTAGTACCCTTTCAGTCATTTGTCTGACTATCCATCTATCTACAGGCGAGGTGCAACATATGTCCCGGGAATACTATATGGGATAAAATTACCGATTTAAATGGATTCTTAGTATGGAATATTGTCATCGAATAGTGTACAAATTTATGTTTAATATTCTACGACAAAATGTGCGCGCTATAGCTGGGTAAAAAGACGCGATACGATGTATTATGTATGAGTGTTTTTTTATAAGAGGGATCAAAACTGCTTCTTGAAGTTCATGGCGCATGCGCGCTCTAAATGTCACTCAACTACTGCATTGCCAAAGAGGTGAGGTCGAGACCACGTGTCATCAACTAACATACTCAAGGAAGACAGGTTTTTATATCACCGCGTATGACACCCGCTTGGATGAGGAAGGTTAAATTTAGTAAGAAGTGTACCTGCATTTGCGGAGAGGAAGATTGGAAAGCCATTTAGGAAAAAAAAATCACTATCTGCACACTCAACCGGGATTTGAACCCTGAACTGCTCTTCATCGGAAATCCGGTCTATTGCGGTTTGACGCCTTAAGATCAAGGGTTTCCAGCTTAGAGTGTCCGAGGGCCACAATTGAAGGCACTATTCCAGCCCAGAGTGTCCGAAGGCCACAACTGAAGCAACTATTCCAGCTCAGAGTGTCCGAGGGCCACAACTGAAGGCACTATTCCAGCCCAGAAAGTCCGAGGGCCACAACTGAAGGCACTATTCCAGCCCAGAGTGTCCGAGGGCCACAACTGAAGGCACTATTCCAGCCCAGAGTGTCCGAAGGGCCACAATTGAAGGCACTATTCCAGCCCAGAGTGTCCGAGGTCCACAACTGAAGGCACTATTCCAGCGACGGGGCTGCGTCACAACCGGCTGATTATTGTCAATTTAGGCAAAAAAGAGAACAGTTGTTTAGTTGCGAATGAAATAAAAAAAGTTATTTAATCGAATTTTATACGATTTTACCAACCAAAATATATTATTATCAGCACCGTGTCTTACTACCCGTTCGGGTTGTACGCACTTACGCTAATGTGTAATGGTAGGGTGATTGTGAGATGAAATGGAGGACCTAAAGTTTAACGTGGGATCCGAACCATGGTGGAGACCTGGCATTCCATACATTCACAAGTTGTGATTAATACACGTCTTGTCAGAGGTGAAGGAAGGGTTTGGCAATCAAATAAATCTGTGCCGGGACCGAGGATTGAACCCCGGACCCCCAACACAGAGGTCTGACACCTTACCCCTAGACCGCCAGGTCACCATTTCTACTGGAGAAATATCCGATTTATTATGACTAAAAATATGTTTTTCTATAAAAAACAGCAAAAATACCGACCTTTTCTCGCGTCCCCTATAACCCCACCTTAAAAGACATGTCCACAACAAAAGGGTCGTGAACATAATTGATGTGCACGTGAAGTACTTAATATATATATATATATAATCAGAATCTTGGCCATGACAATAACTGTATTAAACGTAATAATATTAAAATAAAACACCGTTTCGGTGATGGAGTGGTATAAGAGAGGGTTTACCAACTGGCGGCCTTTTTTGCGGCCCACGAAGCTTCTTGGAAAAGTGATCTACTGTAGTAAAATTGATGTTTTCGGTAGAGAAATGGAAAGTTTTGAATTGCGTGGGAAAAATCTCCAACCGATGTTCGTGTTTCTTCCTTACTCTCTCCGCTTGATGGGAACCCGGATTAGTGATGAAAGTGCCAACATTTGCGGATAGAGGGTGTCATGTGGTCGGCACAACAAGCCCTTCGGTCGTTAATCTCAGTTTTCTAAACAGTATCTCCTCATTTGTCCACATGAGTCTTAGTATGACCGGGGATCGAACCCGGTAACTCTGAGTAGACCAGAGGGGCAGTCAATTTAAAAGTTATATCTGTTGTATTATGTTGACGTTGCAGAGGTGGTATATTTTGGTTTTGTACTTCTGTGCTGGTGGTCCGGGGTTCAATCCTCGGTCCCGGCACAGATTTATCTGATTACCAAACCTTTCCTTCCCCTCTGACAAGACGTGTATTAATCACAACTTGTGAATGTGGGAAATGCCAGGCCTCCACCGTGGTTCGGATCCCACGTTAAACTGTAGGTCCTTCATTTCATCTCACAATCACCCTACCATTACACATTAGCGTAAGTGCGTACAACCCGAACGGGTAGTAAGACGCGGTGCTAATAATAATAATAATAATAATAATAATAATAATAATAATAATCCAGTAGAAACATAGTTTAGTTTTCTTCATACGGTGATATTAGCAGTTGTTGAATATATGTTATGAACATAGCGGTATTAGATGATAAGCTTTGTAAATGAAGATAAAAAGTTGTCATTAAATTTCAGGACACCTTTGACAAATAGTCAACAACTTTTGATATCATCGGGGAAAGAAAATTAAATTAAATGTTTCTATTAGAGAATTATTAGATTTATTAAAGTTAACCTGGACCCGTCTTGCAATTTACTCGATTGCCGATTAAAGAGAAATCGGGTTTCGAATCATGATCGGATGAACTGTGTGTGGGTTTTCCTATATGATTTTTTGTTAACGCTCCCTTCACCCAAAGGCGGGTACTGTTCCAATTTATTCATCCATAACACGTTAATGTTGACGTACAGTACATAAATGAGTATCTAACCCGGGCTTGTAGTAAGACCCGGCGACAAACTAGAAAAACAATCGAATGTGTCCCAAGCTTCACTTGTTTCGCCTTTGACAGACCGAGTGAGCTATTTTTAATACAGAGCTTCATTGCGTGTGGTATTGTTAAACCTCACAGGCGCTAGCCAAAGGGGAGCTAAAGTTCGTTCACGATAGGTTTTTACCTGGATGACAGTTCGAAAATCGTGTGTTTAGGTTTTGGGTTGCCAACACTTGTACAAGATCACTGTTTTGTTATAATTGTAATATTTAATTACCTGTTATATATTATATTTAAAATAACGTCACTTAAGTTTTCTCATACTATTTCGTTTTTTTAAATAATTTCTTTTTATCCAACTCGAAACAATATTTTAAACATAATTAAAAGTACTTATCCTGCGTTTTAGAACGTTATTTACTATGTGTAATATAGTGCACACTGAATAAAATATGTTTATCAACTGCGTGTCTGCATCATTGTAAAAAACTTGTTTACCGTTATGTTCAATTATATGGTTTAAATTCGTCGGTCGCCATTTAAAGCTATGTTCTTTATAAGTTTTTGTGAAAGTTGTGTTAATATATTTTAACGTGAAATAAAACGATAAATAAACTTTGTGTCCGACCTCAAATAAATATATAAATAATATTGGCTTAAATTACTGTGGTTAACTATCACATTAATATATTACTATCTGTTTTCATTACAGTGATCCAAAGTGATAGATGTCAGCTGTTGGCGTAGTGATATATTAGGGATTACTTCTAGTAACATTTCGAGCTGTCATCAAGGTAAACTTAGCTCATGAATGTATTATAAACTTAGGTCGTGACTGTATTATAATCTTAGGCTAGGGTTAATCATTGAATCCACAATCCTATGTTTGAATACTGAGTGTAGACGTTAACGACGTCGCCTGCTTAGGGATTTTGAAGCTATTTTGTGAAACGGGTTGCATCTTATCTTGACCCACCTAAGCAGTCTAAGCACTATCACACTTATGCGTCAGTGTATGAAATAGAAAGGGAGGGAAGAAAATGGGCAGTTCACCCTGTGAGGTCTCTTTTTCATAGGATGATAATCATTTCCCTCTTCCTCTGTCGAATCTAAACATTCACTATACTATTTGAACCTTGAAAACATTGACTTGATTCTTAAAATTACTTTTTCATTGTTTCCTATTTTAGATACACATTTGTTTCCACGGACTTTTATAATCTACCTCCTGGCAGGAAGATTCATACTGGACCTTTTCATGACCAAGATAAATGGCCGGTGTTGTAGATGATTTATAAAAATCTATTTTAACATGAAAATAATAATTTTGTGACTATGTAAGACAATTTTTAGAATTATTTAATAATGTATGGTTCTTGTTTCAACGTTATCTATACTTATAAAATAACATGTCCTGACTGACTGATTGACTGACTGACTGATTCATCATCGCCGAGCGCAAACTATCAAGGCTACAAGCATGAAATTCGGACTGTATATTCATTTTGTTATGTAGGCACCCACTAAGAAAGGATTTTAGAAAATTCCACCCCAAAGGGGTCAAAATAGGGGATGATAATATGTATGATAGTCCGTCATTTTGAAAGTTACATAAACAAAATTTTGTATTTCGGTTATTGACGTAAAACAAATAAATACGTGTTTCAGGAATTTTGGAAATTTTATTTAATAAGGGATGAAAAAGGGGGTGAAAGTTTGTATCGGACTTGCATTATTTTTGATCTGAGGTCAAGTTATGGTCATCAACGTAACGTAATATTTTAAATTAATCTGTAAATACATATGTATATTTTCGTATTTGTATATAATCAACTTCCACGCGAGCAAAGCCGCGGGCAACAGCTATCTAGTTTATTTATAAATTCACAAATAAAACGTAAATGGGAAATCCTATCTCGATATTTTGTGACGTCACATATTATAAGCCATTTCTTTAAGAGGAAGGAGATGGTAGTAAAATCAATTTAGAGTCCAATCAAGGAGGTTCAAAGTGGTTATGACCTAGTAATACTTTGAAAAAATAAATGGTACGGAACTCCGCACGGACTTTCTCGCTCTATTGTTTAAAAATTGAGATATTTACTCAAAACTCGTAATATATGTGAAACTAAATGATATACACTAACAAACCCAAGCATAAATTGCACTATACTTATGTAAAACTTATTTTTTTAGTCCCGGTTTTAAATTTTATAATTTTGTTTTTAAAGAATTAATGTCTTCATTTGTTTGTTTGGACCGTTAAAAAAGATCAATGTTGGCTCCACAAGGGTCAACCCTTCGTATTAAAATTTCAACTTCCTGTTAAAATTTTCGACATTTTATTAGGGGGTGCAAATTTTCATGCCATCGCATTGATATTAAATTCTTCATTTATACATTTTGACCAATAAAAAATTTAAATATTGATTATTGATTCTAAAATGGAAAGAGATCATTGTTGTACAAACATTTCTCCTAAGGGGTTTAAGGAAAATAAATAATTTTTTGAAAGACTTACTTATATATAATTACTCTATGGCATTAGGGAATTATTGCGTTAGAACTTAAGTAGTATCTGTGTACAAAAAACTCACAAAATGGTATTAATATATTTGCCAATATCTCAGAAACGGTTGGATTTATAAAATAATATATTTCATATAAACGTTTTTTATTTTTAATAGTGCTACAATTTTGCAATGATAAGTTATTTATTATCTCAAATAGTTGCGGAGATACGGAAGTTTCTGCTTCTGTAAAGTACCTAAAAGCCATTTTCATGGTAAAATGAAAACAGCCAGTTTATTTATAATCTTAATCAACGCCTAATAACGAATTTTAATCAAAATCGTTAGAGCCGATTTTGAGAAAATCTATTTTTTATCTTTTCTCCCTTTATTAAATTACTCTTAATTTTAAATTTAAACAGACACACAGACATACGTCATTGCAAAGACCACTTTTTAGGGTTTGGGGGTCTTGAGACGTCGACATCCATCAACATTTCAAGTCCAACTTTTTTTACGGTCGCAATACTTGACCTTTTGTGTCCGAAAAGTTAAAAAAATATATATATCTACTTATAGCTTTGTTTTATGAAAATATGCCTTAAATAAAATATTTGTATTATAAATAGACTTACATATTTGTAATGATGAGTAATTTCATATCTCAAATAGTTTAAGAGATGTTATAAAAAAAGATAATTTACGCATCAGACCGGAGCCCTTAAACTCATTTTGCCGAAATATTGAGGGTAGCCATTTTGTTTAGAATATGTATAAATGTTTATAATAGAGACAATTGTGATAAAATCGACTTTATTTCTTTTTGCCCTTCAGTAAAACTACCCTTAATTTTAGGGTTAGACATCCAATTCCAATAAACTCCTTGGGGAAACCCTATGAAAACCCTAGATACCAAGTTTTAGCCTGATCGGTGAAATAGCTTAGGCTTTAGTTGGAGGTACAGACAGACGGACGGAAATTCAAAAACCACTTTTTCGGATTCGGGAAGGGGGTTTCATGAAACGTCGAAAATTATCAAAATCTCGAGTTCAATTTTTTTTTTTTACGATCACAATACTTTCTCTACCTGTAAGATAGCGAGAAAGTAAAAAATAGTGTTGGTGGAAAGAACAAAGGAATGTCTTACGCCGTCTTTAAATTGTTAAAAGGACTTACAGGAACCGTACGGTGTCTATCTCCGAGGACTTTATAATAAATACACACAAAATATTCTGCCGTCCAGTTGTGACATATGTCCATCTTTCATGGATATCAGCCTCGAATTACTTCTGTTCCATACTGCAGGTTTTGGAACGACCCCATATTCGTTTGGCATATCGGATTCTCTGATTTACTTACTACCTGTTCAGTTTGCACGCATACGTATTCGTTACGTTAATGTGGTAAGGATGAGTAAGGTTGAATTTAGAGAAAGTGTATCCGAACTCGCGTGGAGAGAGAGTGGAATATTATTTTAAAATACCCGACCGGGATTTGAATCCCTAACTTCCTGTCTTCAGCAGGTCATTCTATTTCGAGAATGACGCCTTATACCATGTGACTCACCTAAGTGGGTCTTATTACAGTAAATGGGGGTGGGAGTAAGGGGGGTAGCTAACATTCAATTCTCAGAAGCGGGGAGCAAGGATAAGAAAGAATGGAGACCATTGGTAAAAGTGATATGAATAGAAACGTTACAGTCACTTTTCTCATTTTAAAATTTAAATTACTTGTCTCTTGTCACAATATTACTGTCATTATAGCCAGATAAATCGCAGAGTTTATTTCTTTACCAATGGTTTTTGTTCGAGGGAAATAAATTTTTTAGAAAGGGAACTTTATTTCGTTGTAGGAATGTTAATAAAACCAATTGAAATATAGCAGGCGGTACTCTTTTTTGCTGTCAATTTCAGGCAAAGAACGATGCCGTTTGCTGCTCAATAATATATATATATATATAAATTACATATCGCCAATTCGTATTAAAATCGATATAATTGACCATTATTCACATATAAAGGCCAGGGTTATTAATTTCACGAAAATATACGATTACGTTTTATTTTGCGTGTGGGACATACATATTTTAAAAATGTTGCAATTAACTTTAAAAAAATATATATTAAATTTAATGTGATAGTAAAAGTTCGTAAAAATACGTCTCCTGTTATGTGTGTGGGTGTATCTACCTACACCGTGTGAACACCGGTCCGGGGATTTATAAAGTTGTCAAGCCTGAGGATACCGCTCGAACGGTTCGCGTTTTAACAACCCGGATAAAATTGTAAGCGTCGCTGGGCGTCTGATCGATGAGCGTTGTCTCTCACAGACAGACGCGGCCCGGACGGTCCCAATTTTCTCGCCACCTCTTCATCAATATGCAGTCCTGGTGCTGTCAAAACATTCCCAGGAATCCAGATGAGACTAACAACAAGCCCCAACCATGCTTTTAAATAAATACAACAGAATATATTTTATTATTATTATTATAATTATTATTAACACTGTGTCTTACTACCCGTTTAGGTTATACGCACTTAAGCTAATGTGTAATGGTAGGGTGATTGTGAGACGAAATGGAGGACCTACAGTTTAACGTGGGATCCGAACCACGGTGGAGGCCTGGCATTCCCCACATTCGCAAGTTGGGATTAAATACACGTCTTGTCAGAGGTGAAGAAAGGGTTTGGTAATCATATAAATCCGTGCCGGGACCAAGGATTGAACCCCGGACCCCCGACACAGGAGTCCGACACCTTACCCCTAGACCGCCAGGTCACCCCATGTCTTATAAACAAACTCGCACCACAAAGTTTATATTTGAATCATTTTTATGTTAGTGCTATTTAAAGTGTACTTTCTAAACACAATCATGTATAATCTAATGAAAGGCAGTGTAAATTGCGTCCCTTATTAAATTGGTCTTTAAAAACATTTCAAATTTATTTTAACGCAAATAATTCTGTAGGTCTAAAACTTAAACCTTTTAGGTAGAAAATATTCCAAAATAAATTTAGGCATTGTGTAGGGTTTTATGATTTTGTAGGTTTTTATAGTTTTGTTGGGTTTCATAATTTTGTAGGTTTTAAATTTTTTGAAATGAATTATTTCAACAAGAAGAGTTTACTTACTACCAAGCAGAGTTTGGAACTGAAGAATAAAATGATAAAATGCTACATTTGGAGCAGAAACTTGGACCCTTAGGATGGAAAAGAAACATTCGGAGAGCTTTGAAATGCGGTGCTGGAGAAGACTTGAGAAGATCAGGTGGGCAGACAAGGTGACAAAAGAAGAGTGGGTGAGAAGAAACCATTTTGGATGTGATTCTTCGGTATAAAGCAAACTTGATAGGACACATCCTTAGGAGGAACTGTCTTCTGTACGACGTCATGGAATGAGGGGAATAGGATTTAGGAAGGAGTAGGATTCAACTATTGGATGACTTGAAGGAAAGAAGAAAATTCTGGGAGCTAAAGGTGTAAGCAGAGGACAAGGTGCTTTGGTGGTCTAAGTTCACTGATAAAAGAAATTGACCTGTCGTAAGACAGAACACCTAGTAATAGTAATAATAATACATTTTATTATTACTACTAAAGTTCATGTAAACAACCATGAATAATCAAATAGTCACCAAATAATTATGTAAACAAGACTATCTCTTCTGCCCAACGTTATTGAATTTTTTGTTGTTGAAGGTTTTAACTCAATACTCAAGTCTAAAAATGTGGTCGTGTTGAAATCAATGTTTGAAATGTAATGCAATTGTTCTTGTTACTATATTTAATTTGATATAATTTATTATATGCCTTCTTATTTATCAAAAGAAGGGTTAAAAGGGCTCGCAATTCACATAGCACCCTTATAATGACGTGATGAAGCTTATAATAAAAATGTGAATGGAGTGGAATCTACTAACCGAATTGCATCAGCCATTTTAATCTTATTGCGGATAGCCTCATCCGCGCATCTCTCTACCCATAATCCCTCCTGACTCTGTGGTTATATTCTGTAAGCGACAACAAGCCGTAAACTGTATATAACAGCTCTAGAAGGTTTAGTATGAAATACAAATATATCCCTATCCTCTGGAAAGATAAGTAGATCGTGCTACCGACCCTATTGTCGACGTTAAACATAAAGGCTACCAATTCCCTCCACTCCCCTCCACTCCCTGTCTCTTCATTTTTTAGAAAAAAAAGAAGAGATTTTTAATCAAAACTTTCGACGTCGCCCACAGCGCTACGCGGTGGAAAACCGGGACATCTCGCTAGTTTTATTTTATTCTTCCACACTGACCCTTGACATCCATCAGGGATATTTGAAACCAACTAAACTGAGTTTGGTGGTCGCGTAGTCTATGGCGTCACTCTTACAATATACTAGACCACTGATTAACAGCATATCAGGGTTAAAATCTTGCTCGTGTGTACTGAGGGCGGTGTTTACTAAATTGTTTTTATCACTCTATCCATGGAATTGCGGGTACACTTCCTCTAAATCCAACCCTTGTCATTCCTAACACATTAGCGTCATTAATACACATACTTATAACCCGAATGGGTAGTAATACTAGGTGATAAAAAAACTTACGAGAGTAATGAGGAAGGGGAAAACATATTACACGAACTCGCTTGGAGACGGAGTGGTAAAACCATTTGGAAAATAAAAATAAAACACTTTCAGTACAACCTGGTTGGTATTCGAAACCCCGAACCAACCTACCCATCATTAGCAAACGGGACTAAATGGTTTGATGTTTAGTCCACGTGTGGTCAACTCGCTAATAAAACAGAATGGATAATATAATATAATTCTAATAAACATGTTCGTTGATATAAATGTACAGTACATTCAGTTTTGATAAATATAGATACCCTCGAAACCAGTAGGTTTCTTTATCACCGCGTCTTAATACTTGTTCGGGTCAAACAACATTCTTATAAACTTACATCCGGAAAAATATGCTAATATCATTAAATTGTGTCCACGTTTAGTCGAACAGCGCCGGGAGAGCAAAGCTGTGCGAGCATGCGTGTACAACAGGTTGCATAGGAGTTAGGCGCGTGGCACTGCACACCTCGACATCTTGGAGGACGGCAGCAGAACATACCACAGTTAATACTGCGCACTAGTACATCTAGAAATGGGAATACGTTCTGAGGGTCGTCATTAACGGTTCTACGTCACAGAAAATGCTTGCCATTATTACATGTGGAGTGTCACGCGCCTAACTCCTATGCAACCTGTTGTACACGCATGCTCGCACAGTTTTGTTCTCTCGACGCTGTTCGACGAAACGTGGACACAATTTAATGATATTAGCATAGTTTTCCGAATGTAAGTTTAAGGTATTTTGTGTTACTTTTGGTTCGAACAAACTATATGTGCAGTTTGGACTATGAGTTTCCAAACACCCTGTATACTAATTACTCAAATAATGTGTTAGGGAGGAGGAAGGTTAAATTTACATTATGTGTACCCGCATTTTTGTGGAGGAAGAGTGCATGATCCTCACGAATCAGGAAAATACAGGAAATTTTGTAAAATCTAGTAAAATCACTGGAATATTTGTAAATTCGGGTCCTTTAACTTAAAGCTTAAAATAGTAGGTTCTTGTATGGAAGAAAAAATGAAGCGAATAATTAAGCACGAGGATTCAAACAAGTCTTATTACCCTTTAAATAAGGGCTGTGAAGCGACAGAAGAGGTATTTCCTCATCAACCTTAAACCATTCTGTTTTAAACATAAGTTACATGGCTTCACACTAGTGACTACTAGGTTTGAGGAAAAGTGAAATCTCATTACTCTTTTTCTTCAATATAAACTGCCTGGGAATTAATTGGGGGAAACACAGGGAACTTGCTAGTAAGAAAATAGTGTCATCCTTGAGAACGGAAAACCACCCTCAGTGTGTCCGACCGGGGATTCGAACACCTATCTCCTCGACTTTGCCAGTCCAGTTTATTGCAAGAGTGACGTTCTTAGCTCATTCGACCACCGAAGTGGGTTCATTAGGAGTTAATTGTTAGAAAACACCCTCCTCGTTGAGCTTCATAGTTCTCTTCAGCGATTGTTAAAATTGGAACTTCACCTCCTTCGTCATCTTCTTATTCTTCTTCTTTAGTCAACAACCCGAAAGTTGGTTCGATGTGAGTTTTATACAACTGGAGCAAGGCATGCACTCATCCCTTCATTTGGTTAGTGCTGCCTGCACCATCTAGTAGAAATTCCATGAACTAGGGGAGTTCAGAAAGTGTGGTAATTCTCTGTTGCTTTCCACAATGAATCTATATGAGCGAGCGTGAAAGATCCTACTAATTTTACCGGAAGAGCTATTTTCACATACCTTCCTGGAATCTTTTACACGCCTCTAATCATGTAAAGAAAGGGGGGGGGGAGTAATTACTTTAACATTATCTTCAAAATAAGCAACAAAAGAAACATTATCAATCTAAAGAATTTAAATTACTAATAACCACAAAAACAAAAATTTAATATTTAACCTAAATATTACAAGACTTAAAAAGAACACAAAAATATGGCTATCTCTATAAACCAAGAAAATACGATACTAGCGCTCAAGCGACAACAAGAATCATTAAGTGCTTCATAACAAAATTTACGTTTTAAAATTAAAGTTTTTAGCAAAGCATTGCCGATGCCTACACTGACAGATTTCCATAACAAAATAAACCAAAGTATTTTAATAAATTCAAACCCATCCTAGCAATTTATATTTTAAAGATTTAAACAAAGATATTATAAGCTATACTGGCTTAATAACGTCCTAGTCCTCAACAGGAATTCTCGTGGAAGTGGCCAAAGTAATAGTCTTTTTGATTGTCTGTGTTCCCTCGTTATATAGGTCTAGTTGCAGGGTGGGAAGGTGGGAGTTCTCCTTAGTAATTACGTCATCTGAAAACATCTGGTGGAAAGGCGTCTATGTTTTGATCACGTAGGTCAGTTTCTTGTTGTCTTGAACATCGGCCGCTGCTTTTGACTCACAGGACGAGCAGGTGTAGAGCTATGCTTGTTGGGTCACGTACGCCAACCCAGGTGTCCAAACATATGAGTACAGTACTGGCCAATCAGAGCATTGCTGGCTTTCTTCGTCGGAACATCAGGGGGCTGCACAATTTGTATCGTGTTTTGGACGTCTCTTCATTCTAGCTTTCGTTGTGAGCAGGCTAGACTTGCACGTCGGTCTACTTCAGGCAGATATACGCGTGAGTAGAGACCTATATACAAATAGTAAGATCGTGATGTTTAATAATGCTAGAAGTCTATGAGTATAAGATTATTTGGGGTAATATTTTAAGCTGGCTGCTTCTATTGGTATTTATATTGCAGGATGTCTATGAATATTAGCTTGCTTCGGGGGCGGGTAGTAACATTGTCATATTATCAGTCCACGCTAATGTTACAATAATATGAATACTGACCGGATGTATTAGTATTTTCTTTTCCCTCGATTGTTTTCCACTCTCCCTTCATACAAATTTGGCTACATTTCCTCTTTAATTCAATCTTACTCATTCCAACCCCTAGCTCGATAGCTAACTATGCGGTCAACGTAGACATGTAGGGGCACGCGGGGAACATCAAGAATAAACCAGCTTCGATGGCCGCGTGATCTAAGACGCTACTCTCGCGTTAGACTAGACTGCCGTTGACGGGAAGAATTAAGTTCGAATCTCGGTCGGGTGTACTGAGGTTGGTTTTGATCAACTAAGATTCCCAATCTCTCTCTACTCAAATACGAGTATACTTCCTTTAAATATAACTTTCCTAATCCCTAAAACTATTAGCGTAATTTAGTACATAAGCGTATAACCTGAACGGGTAGTAAGACGCGGTGATTAAAAACAATGAATACCTCGGTACCTCCCTAACCAGAAGATAATGAGTGCTCGTACGGTTACTCAGAATAAATACTAATCAACAATAATTGCACTTGTATTCATAAATGACAAATGAGGTAAAACAAATGAACTCTATCTTTGGGCGTTTCCATTTGGTGATTACGAAAGTAGAAAGTAGAACACACACACACAACACACAATTTTCATTACTCGAGACTGACGTTTCATGCCCGACCAACACGATCAGATGCTGAGAAATATCTGTAGACATCAAACATCGGCGTGATGTGTGAAACTGCTTGAATGTGTGCTTGCTAGCATTTAGCCACGGGGGATTTACTGCTACCTGGGACCTCCTGATGCTACTGTAGTGTGTACCTTGTCTAGCACCTGGGACTTCCTGATTCTAGTATAGTGTGGACCTTGTCTAGCACCTGGGACCTCCTGACTCTAGTGTAGTGTGGACCTTGTCTAGCACCTGAGACCTCCTGATTCTAGTGTAGTGGACCTTGTCCAGCATCTAGGACCTCCTGACTCTAGTGTAGTGTGGACCTTGTCTAGCACCTGGGACTTCCTGATTCTAGTGTAGTGTGGACCTTGACTAGCTCCTGGGACCTCCTGATTATAGTGTAGTGTGGACCTTGTCTAGCACCTGGGACTTCCTGATTCTAGTGTAGTGTGGACCTTGTCTAGCATCTAGGACCTCCTGACTCTAGTGTAGTGTGTACCTTGTCTAGCACCTGGGACTTCCTGATTCTAGTATAGTGTGGACCTTGTCTAGCACCTGGGACCTCCTGACTCTAGTGTAGTGTGGACCTTGTCTAGCACCTGAGACCTCCTGATTCTAGTGTAGTGGACCTTGTCCAGCATCTAGGACCTCCTGACTCTAGTGTAGTGTGGACCTTGTCTAGCACCTGGGACCTCCTGAATCTGTTAAACGTTTATGTTTCTACTTGAGAAATATTTTATTTATTTTGGTGAAGAATATTGTTTGCTATAAATACTGAAACACCACTTCCTCGCAATACCTACCGTTCCACCTTAAAAAAATAACGCGAGTATTTCTCAGCAACGCAGGTAGGTGGCCACCTTAATGAATACTGACACGATAAAAGGAAAATGATGTTCCTGCTCACTCACCCCTGGGTTCAGTAGATCCCTAATACGAGGTGACAACAAAGAGAACAGCGCGTTCCTCTCTCCGACTCTTGAGCGACTAAATTAAATTGGTTCTTCATCTTCTTTCGTTTCTTTACTCTTCCCTGGTCCTCCTATTCTTTCTACTGTGGCAAAGTAAACCAACCGCCACGAAATGTGAGAACGGTCATAAGAAGACGAGATATTAAAATGTGCCGACGCGTTTTTTGGCCGTGCTCTTGGTATTTTGTTTTTAATTTGTACGATCACTGTACAGTAGCCCCGTGGCTTCTTTGGTGCTGACTGACAGCTCACAGCTGACTTATGACAGTCAACATTTAGGCATATACCTAAATTTTGACTGTCAGAAATGACAGCTGCTAAACACATGTGTTTTCAGATCATATGGTTCAGCGTAGGGATACATAATGTTGTCTGGTAACTTTTCAAAGCTTTTAGCTGTCAGTCAACACCAAAGACGTCACAGGGCTACTGTAGGACAGCCAACGGCTTTATTTCCCCACCGGTGGGCCTATTTATACTTTTATTGACACGGTTTGTTGTTCACATCAAAATAGGGAAACTTACTATACATACACTTATGTTGTCACCGCGTCTTACTACCCGTCTGGGTTGTAAGCATATGTACTAATTACGCTAATGTGTTAGGGTGAGGAAGGTAGAATTTTCGTAAAGGGAGGGTGTAAAACAGTTCAATAGACCCAACTTCAATGCATCTGACCAGGATTCCAACCCCGGTCTCCCCATCATCAACAGCCCAGTTTATTGAGAGAGTGACGCAGTAGGGCGATCCTGTCACCAACCGCCACAGTTGGACAATTTACCGTCAAAGTGAGGCAAATTAGAGTTACTACCCGCCTGGTTGGCGTAGTTAGCTAACGCGCTAATTTCGTGTTGAAATAGACTGCCGAGGACGGGGAGATCGAGGCTCGAATCTCACTCGGGTGAACTGTGGTTGGTTTTCCCCTAAATTGTGTTCCATTCTGCCTACACGCAAATGTGGTCTCACTTCTTCTATATTCAACCTTACCAATTCCTAACCCATTAGCGTAATTAGTACTTAAGTATATAACCCGAATGAGTTGTAAGACACGGTGTTAAAAAAAATTCTAGTTTGTCAGTTGTTTATCATTTCACATGTCCTGCTTATCTTTGAGAGCAATCCACATGTGCACTGAGCTCAGATATTCAGCCAATTTTTCTGTAACTTGTCAGACAAAAGAATTGTAAAATTTCGCATTCAAATGTCTTACATTTTAAATCTGACCGATTTCCATCATATAAGGCATATGTAACTGAGTAGTCACAGTGTACAAACGATGTGTATGGTTTTAGATGTTCGTTTGAGAAACTTAATCTCTCAATTTTTCTACGGTGTGAGTTGAATTTCATTGCTCATTCGCCACATCTGTGGATATATTGAGACATACGTTGCTCACCTCTGCCTTATGCGGCGATAGAAACGCTAGTTTTTGGGAAACTCATGCATAGAAGGTCGGATCGCACAGTTCAACTATCATTCTCATCATACCAACATACTTGAGACTTAGATACATTTACCTGCTCGTTTTATATCCAACAATTTTAATGAGGGAAAAAAAACTAAATATTATATACAACGAATTCACCAGGGAAAAAAGAAACTCCCAGAATTTAAACGAGCGCAAATAACCAAAGGTAATTTAAACAACCCCGTGTTTTCATATTACCTTCTGATGGCGTATTTGGGTAAATATAGTACGCTTGAAGGTTCATATATTTCGCCGACATACTGGAATGGTGGAGATTCCGGTTAGCTCAGTCGTAGAGCGGTCGGTACGTGAAGCCAGACGGCTGGAGTTCAAATACCTGGCCAGATATAAATTCTGTATTTTTACTCAGCCAGAAATAGATACAAGTAACATCCAATAATCAATATCGTTTTTCGTCTGAAAAGAAATATATATTATTTTATTTATAACAACTGTAAAATAAAATATTTCCTTCTAGCCTTTAAATTTTAAAATACGTGTGATAAAGTAATGGATTACTCTGCTCTTATGATTGTATTTTACATAATAGGCCTACCTTAAGTTTACCAAAAATGTCAACAAAAAACCATACTAAGCATATTTTATAAAGATTAAGAATATGTGAGCTATTTTTGCACACGTTTTGATCAAAATAGGAAAATCTTGATTTGAATAATTGTTTTTATCGAGGTTTCGGTGATTTATTTATTTTCAAATGTTATATAAATATTTTTCATACATAATGTATATTTATATGGGGATTATTTTAACTGAAACTCATTTTAAAGATTTATTTACCACAATATAGTGTCTTTATTCATACACAGTGGTGGCTAGTAACTAAAATTAGTGGGGGAGCTGCTCCAGAAAATGTTTAGCCTTTGTTTTAAAATTGTGTAAAAGGGAAAAAAAAATCTATAAAAAGAAAATGTATTCAGTAGCTTGATAAAATCTTAAAAAACAACATTTTTTACTTGCTTTAACTTAAATTGTTACAGTTCAAGCCTGATCTATTAATTTAAAAATGAAATCTATTCTTCTTGTTTTAATTTAAGCAAAAATTTCAATAATTTTCTCCTTGATCTCTGGATGACAATTGAGGAAATTTTTCTCCATTGAAAGTACTGCAAGCGCATTTAGTCTTTCTGTTAAATAAAATAACCGAAAAAAATGAATCAAATAGAATAGTTGGAAGCAGAATAATAATCTAATTCTACACTTTTCTACATTTTATCACATTCAAGAATATGGTACACGATTTTTAAACACAACACACGCTGAGTAAAAAAAAAAACTTTCTTCCACCATGACGCCAGAGCCGGCACTGCGAGAGCAACAGTGCTCTATCTACTTGGCAGTCCTGCCTACCTCCCCAACCCCTCCTATGTGCGCATGCGCACAGCAGTCAAACACCACGTCACTGGCACTGTGAAGCGCACAGTTCCATACAAAGATTTTTGTATTTTTTTCATAAACTGGGGATGGCTACTGAAGTACTGACATTAAGCTTAAGGAATATATAGTGTACTACAAAAATAAATAAAGAAAAAAGGACTCATTATATTAAATGTTATTGATAATATCACGTGGAAATAGGGGGTGCTGCAGTTCCGCAGTACCTATACACGAGCCACCACTGTTCATAGATAACTTAATCCTCTACCAAAAAACTTGTCAAAACAGTAGTTGTATGCGGCTAACAGAGGATTATTAGGAGTAAGCAAAATGTTCAACAAGGTAACTGATATAATGCCAATCAGATGATCAAATGCTGCGCTTTGGTTAAAATTAAAACCTTTAATACTACATTGGTTTGTTGTTTACTGGAATGCACACAAAACTATGTTCTATGACCTTATACATAATTTATAGACTTGTAAACATAGCTTAAAAGTTGACATTTTCCCTTTGCAAAGCACAACAATCCACATATTTATGTTGATCATTAAGAGCTATGTCCGGGAAACGAAAGGTAACTGTTATAGGAGCGTAGAATGGATATTTGTGGATAGAATTATGTTATTTAATAGTCACAGCACAAATTGTATTGTTATTTGTATTTTACTACTCTCCTGTTTGTTCTCCTACTGTTCGACAGCTCCACCCAGGAACGATATACAACCACTTGCTTTCTGGCGTCTAGGAATCTACGTTTGACTAATCTAGAGCCTTAAATAACCGCTGATGTTCCACTGAAAACTTAGCAAAGTCTATTACGATAAATGTGCGTCCAAAAGCCTATAGACATACGACCCACCATTAGTAGTGGTTTAGAATACCTATGGGGTGACCTGGTGGTCTAGGGGTAAGGTGTCAGACTTCTGTGCTGGCGGCCGGGGTTCAATCCTCGGTCCCGGCACAGATTTATCTGATTGCCAAACCCTTCCTTCACCTCTGACAAGACATCTTGTGAATGTGGGGAATGCCAGGCCTCCACCGTGGTTCGGATTCCACGTTAAACTGTAGGTCCTCCATTTC
>CABFVZ010003077.1:75872-88685 GCA_902151445.1 Timema monikensis
TATCGTTACTACAGTCTTACTAGTAGTTATGTGAACAGTAGACCTCCCACCATGTTACTATCGTTACTATAGTCTTACTAGTAGTTATGTGAACAGTAGACCTCTCTCCATGTTACTATCGTTACTACAGTCTTACTAGTAGTTCTGTAACGATTTATTGTGTCAGTGATCATCTAGCGTGTCAGTGATCACCTAGCGTGTCAGTGATCATATAGTGTGTCAGTGATCATCTATCACGTCAGTGATCATCTCGCACGTCAGTGATCATCTTGCACGTCAGTGATCATCTAGCATGTCAGTGATCATCCAACTCTCTTACGTTTGTATCTAAGATTGATATCGACAAAGAAAACAAAAAATAAGTAATTATTATACTAAACAACTCTCGTTGAGGAACAAATCTGTTCCTTCGAAGTGATGAATAAATCCCCGTCAACAGATGACGCCACCAGTGTACCCAGCCAGTCTTGTA
Organism: Timema monikensis; assembly: GCA_902151445.1. NCBI lineage: Eukaryota > Metazoa > Arthropoda > Insecta > Phasmatodea > Timematidae > Timema > Timema monikensis. The sequence goes on from CABFVZ010003077.1 coordinate 76,345, forward strand.
TTCACCCCAGGGTTCGTCGCTGCCTCCCCCTCTTAACTATATAGTAGGGCGCTTGCGCGGGAGAGGAGGGGGTTAACAAAGGGGGATCCGCCGGGGAGACTTTCCTCCCTCTCCCCTCTAACATGGCAAGAGGGGCTAAAACCGGCCCCCTTCCCTCAAAACGCTTTCAGTCGAGCTTCGTGACGTCATCAGAGAGCTACCGTAGAAGCTCCTAGGCATAATTATTAACTTTTTTTAATGTTCGGGTTGGGTTTTCCCCCCGCGAACTTTCGTAGTGTCCGCCATCGATATATTTTGGAAAGGAGCTGGTCGGATTTGTATGGAGTACACTTGGTTGCAGATAAATATCGTCACCTGGCGTAGCCACTTTTTCCCCTCCGCCCGTGCATTGTGATATGAAACGATTTCTGTCGACAATGGTTTTTACTTAAACCGCCGATTTATAAATATATTCATATATATAGCACAAGTTCTACAACATCAAATAATCCTTGCAAGCCTTATTTGTATTTGAGACAGAGTGCTATTAACACGAGTCGGACAACGGCAACGCGTGTGTGCGAGCTCGAAATTGTCGTTATTTTAACTCTGAGCCATGGACGAGCACATCAGCGTGGAACAGCTGCTGGCGGCCGTGGAACAAAGGAAGGAGCTCTACGATTCCCGCCATCCCTCCTACAAGGACGTAGACGCCAGAGCTGTCATCTGGAGGGAAATCGCCTGGGAGTTGAAGGCTTCGGGTGAGTCCGTGTCCCGTCGGTGCCGGTCGTTTTATATCGACTGGGCCGTGGCCAAGGTCTAATATGCACAGGTCTGGTTACTTTTTAGTTCCAGTGATCAGACATTGAAGCCGGAAAGCGCTAGTGTCACTGCATATTAGCACGAGCGCAATTCAAATATTGTAGAGAAGATGACTAAGATGACGAAAAATGAAACTTTTTAAGTACAGTACGTGATTTTTAAATCATTTAAATTTGCTTGGATTTGCAATAAATTTACTATTTCTATCAAATTTATCTCAGTACACTGTAAATATAAAAATGAAGATGAAAAAGTCATCTTTAACTAGGCTTAAAACTGTGTGTGTGTGTATATATATATATATATATATATATATATATATATATAAAATTAGCACTATTGTGACAAATCTAAATGATTGAGTAAAGTCTTAATATGAACTCAGGCCTATAACCCAAATAATAGCAATATTCAATTCAAACACAAATAGTTTATTTTATCAAATTCACACTTTTGTTAGATATTGTATTTATTTAAATGATTCATCAAATATGATAGTAGATTTTAAATTAAATTAAAAATACAATATTTATTTATCTCGGCTATGTGAAAGATATATATAATAGTTTGTGTAGTCCGGCAACATAGCTCAGTCGGTAGTGTGTCTCTCTACTGAGTTAAGGGTCCCGGGTTCGATTCCTGGCTTGGTCGAACATTGGTGAAATTTCAGTTTCCCCTCGCATAATGATGAATTAATGACCTGGGGGCTGAGTGTTGTGTCTGTTCTAGATTTAAGTTAGTTTATAAGTCGTGTGTTGATTTAATCAGTCGGTTCAGAAAGCGCACGTCAAATACTTCACATAAAGGGAAATAAAGATTAAAATTGTAAATAGTTGTCCAAAACAATCACAAACAGCTGTTATTATACATTACGTCACGCCTGTTCATAACAAATATTCAGCTTTCACAACGCTAGCTCATACTGTGGCAAACTATGGCAATAAAAAGCTTCAACATTTTACAATATATGATGTACTAGATAGCTGTTGCCCGCGGCTTTGCTCGCGTGGAAGTTGATTATATACAAATACGAAAATATACATATGTATTTACAGATTAATTTAAAATGTTACGTTGATGACCATAACTTGACCTCAGATCAAAAATAATGCAAGTCCGATACAAACTTTCACCCCCTTTTTCATCCCTTATTAAATAAAATTTCCAAAATTCCTGAAACACGTATTTATTTGTTTTACGTCAATAACCGAAATACAAAATTTTGTTTATGTAACTTTCAAAATGACGGACTTTCATACATATTATCATCCCCTATTTTGACCCCTTTGGGGTGGAATTTTCTAAAATCCTTTCTTAGTGGGTGCCTACATAACAAAATGAATATACAGTCCGAATTTCATGCTTGTAGCCTTGATAGTTTGCGCTCGGCGATGATGAATCAGTCAGTCAGTCAGTCAGGACATGTTATTTTATAAGTATAGATGAAAGGAATGTCAAACCCATGACAAAAGGAACCGCTGGGGATTTTGTATGACTGTAGGTGAGATATTATACTACCTTAAAGCCACATGGATGACCCACTCACTGACATTAATATTTACCCACTTCCAGATAAGCTAGACCCGTGAAATTTGGCAAAATTGTAGCTTCTAGCCTGTAACTAACGGGAAAATTCCAAAAAGTTCAAATTAATTTCTAACCCCCCCAAAAAAAATTCAAAATGTCGGTGCAACTTTAAAGTCGGTGTGGACCTTTCTTTGGAGGTCTGTTGTGGCTAAACGGTAAAACCTATCAAAAAACGGCTCTAGAATTACATTAGTTTACATCCACTTGCAAAGAAAACTCACCGGAGGTTTGAAGGCTGAGCCCTCAACGAGCAAAGCGAGTATATATATAAAACGCAGTACATCTGACCGCTGGGATTCTAACCCGGACCTCTTCCGTCGCCGGGCGATCTAAACAGTACGACGACACTTCTCATCGCATCTTCCCCAAACTCGGGTCGTGGCATGTTGGGACCTAACCGAGCTACTCCCAATTAGCGCTTTAAATAAACTCATTTTCTAATTCCCGAGCCGGTGTATCGTGCGTCAAACGTAATAATTACTCATCCCACCACTTCACGTGAATAATGGCACGGGAGAAGGGGCTTTGAGTTTAAAATATAGAAACAACCTCCATATACCCCCCTAACCCCCCTCTATCCTTACCTCCTTGTTTTTAACTGAATATTATACGCTTGGTTTCATGTCCAACCCTCGTGGGATATATTCAAAAGAGTTGTGAGGTAATATTCTTGACAAAAAAACACGAACAATAGAAGTTTTTTTTATCACGCTCAGTATTTTTTTGAAGTGGGATTTTTTTTACAAAAGTTTTTAACTCTCAACCCGTAATTTTTTTTTTCAATATAATACAGAAACAAATTTTCACTACCCTAATTAGGTATCTACTTTATTATTCCGAGCGTTTCCAGCTACAGGGTGGTTAAGACACGCCGCAAACCCTTACACCGGTATTACGATCAACGTAACGTTCAAGTGACGTAAATAAACACACTGTGAGATCAATAGTCACGTAATGTAACGTAACAACACGAGCTAAACACATATTATGAATATGGACGGTTTAAAGACAAATTATTCACTAGAACTAGACCAAAGCTCAAAGTCCTACTAGTTCTTACAATAGAAGATTTACTGGAGACATAAAATAAAGCGTAACAAGAAACTGCAAGACGTAGACAAACGAACTGTACCTAAGGCGAAATATGCACAGTAAAATCAACAAATGAAGGACTAAATAGCCTTGTCTACCTGACTCGCCACATAATTGGCTCAGACGAACACGTGCTACCTTTCAATTAAGGGTGCCGCCTCGGTAAGCGAGAAATTGCCGCGCAGACGTCCAGCTCTTAAAGCAAAATTTAACTCCGCGAGGAGTTATTTCAAATTATGGCTCAAACAAAAATAAAGTTGAAAGATTTCCTCAGGGATATTTTTCCTTGAAAACCCTATAGAATTTTATTAATAGAAACAAAGTGTGAAAATGTGACATTGGCTCATTTCAAACTACTTTTTAATCATATTTGCAGAGTTATGAGACTAAGCTTGGTGAAATAGGCCTCTAGATTTAACATTCCTACAACGCTAACAAATACAACAATTTGTTGATAGGTGCACAACAGAAATTGTTAGGATATTTGAGAACTAACAGATTTCTTTCCTCTTTACCTTCAAATGAGAAGTTTCATAGTTTTATTTCCCCTCTTTCTTATTGACACGACAAAGAGTGGTTGTAAGTGATGGGAGAAAGGGAGTTGGAACTTAGACAGAATAGAGTGGTAGTTCCAGAAAACGACACAGACCATCGTATTTTAAGCCTTGTGGTATGACAGCGTTTGATACTTTCTCTCTGACCGAGACGATGGCTTTAGACCGGCCGTATTGAAAGCAGTGCAAGGCAGCTTAGCCGAGAAATGTGAGAACTATAAGATAGAATGAAGCACCGCATGTTGGACATAGCGCAGGCGCAGAATATAAGAGGGCAGACAGAGGCCTCGCTACTTTGTGCGAAAACAAGCATGGAACAGTTAATAGAAGTTGTGAGAGAATACTCAGTGCAATATGACCCCACTCACCTAGATTACGTGAGAATGGAGATAAAAGACCAAATTTGGAGCATTTAATTCACATCCTTTAATATCACGTTCAATTAATTTGCTAATTTCATCAAATCGACTTTTAGTTAAACGAAAATATTCCTGAAATTCAGCTTAGGAACTCGTCATGACTATTCCTTTTCTTTAAAACATTTCTTATCACTCTAGTTTTTCTTTTCTCCTGGTCATTAATTAAGATAGTAACATTTAACCAATCGTCATTTGATTTGGACTCCAAATTTAATGCGCGGGAGGGTATTAACGCCAGCCTTCTGTCAAGGCTATACCTAGACTGGCCTCAATAGGCTGTCATTGCACCGAGACCTGTTACTCTGTCTATGTCTCCTCCACAGTGCTGCCAATACGTGGCCGGTTCTCCTCTGGACAATTCTTACTCTAAGTGGACGTTAAGCTGTTCGCGATGCTGGTACGAGTATTAAGGTTCCTGTTTCGCTTTCAAAGGTAGGATTAGTTCGCTTAACGCCGTGGTTTATTTTTTATTTGTGTTATTTAACGGCCACTTTCTGAACCGACTGATTATATAAGCACGCGACTTATAAACTAACACACATATAGAACAAACACAACAACGAACCCCACGACCGTTAATTCCTCACCGTGAAAGAGGAAACCCACATTTCACACCTATTCAATTTGGAAGAGACAACGATTGGTTTGGTCGCAACGTCAACAGATCATAATATATAACTATCGATAGATATACACTGATTTTTGTTGGAATATACATTTAAAAGGCCTTTATTCTTACTAGAATTCTGCTGTAGTAGGATTTTATTAGGAAAATGGCCTTTCAGATGTCCATTCCTACAAAAATCAATATCTAGATATACAGAATGTACCGTAACATGTGGGACTCACTTCAGTGGTGGACAGGAGACACAAAAACAAGGGAAACAGTTCATGTAAACAAGTGTCCCATTTGACTTTGTTACTGAGATATAGTCATCTTTGTACTCCAGTAATGTGGAGCTGTTTAACATTATATAAAGTGCTTAAAATGGACACCTTCGGCCTGAATGCAAGCATTTCAGTCTTCGTGTCGTTGAATACCGCACTCTTTAAAAATACATTGTATTGCAATGCTCGCATTCATTCCTAAACGGGGCCATTTTAAGCAATTCTTATAATGTTCAGCAGCTCCACATTACTCTAGTACAAACGTGACTAAAGCTCCGGAACAAAGTCAAATGGGACACATGTTTATATGAACTTATTCCTGGTTTTTGTGTCTCCTGTTCACCGCTGGTGTGGGTCATCCTTGTTGACACTTCGAACATTCTTGTGTTGACATATTTTAAATTTTGATAACATGTGGTCAGTCCTGGATAGACAGAGCTGTAGTCAGGTGTTTCCGGATGTTGAACGTTCATAAGAAAGAGATGACCGCACGTCTTATATTTTCCAGCCAACGCCTGTCGTAAGAAGTGGAAGTATCTTCGAGGTCAGTTCTTGAAGAACTACAAGCTCCTGGTGGGTATCAAGGACTTCAAGGACGGTCCCGCGCCCGTCAACGTCAAGCCGTGGAGGTACCACAACAGGATGCTCTTCATCCTTCCGCACATTGACGTCAAGGAGTGAGTACTTTCTCTTGGAGGGGGGTGGAGGGTGGATGATCGACGTCCGTGTGCTCAGCAAGGTGGGATTCAGGACCCTCCAGTGGAAACACATCCTGTTCATCCTTCCGTGACGTGTCTGCTGAGCTGTTCCCGGGTTCAATTCCTGGCATGGCCCGAAAAATGTATCACCCGTGAAATGCGGGTTCCCCCTTTCCCAGTGATAAATTAACTGTTGGGGGTTGGGTGGTGTGTCTGTGATAGGCTTAAGGTACAGTACAATTTTATTAGGAAGAACCTTATCTGACATCTTCTAGATCTATTTTAAATTAATATTCCATACAAGGCATGTAATGTGTAGCTGTCGTTTTTTATGTATATTATAAATACCTATAAAATAACATTGATGATATAAGTAAAATGTCACTAATGTTGGCCGGAAAAAAATAGGGTTTGTATTTTCTAAAAGGCTCTTCCTATAAAAATTGGACTATAGTTGACTGTAGGATGTTGGACGCTGCACGTAATCCTCGTGGCTAGCTTTGAGCAACGTCAACAGTTTCCAATAAAGAGGAGCTGTCATAAAGCAACAAGCATTTCGTGATTCTTGTAGAGACGTACAATAGTAATAATAATATTAACCCTAGCTTTCAAGGTTTGAAAAATATATATATATTTGTTTCTAACCAAAAAAGAGTAAATGTATGCAATGTAAATATACTTTGGACTCTTATAAAGCTCTAAAGGCCGCATTGCATAAAGCCAAGCGTTTCCACAGACGAGATTGGATACAAAACCTGTTGGGTATCCTGGACTAAACTCTTATAAAGCTCTGAATGGAGGAATGCATAAAGTCAAGCGTTTCTACAAGTTGGATACCAAACCTGTTGGGTATGGCGCATGCGTGACATTCCTTTATGATCATTGAAATGCGTGATATCAAGGCAGTTTGACACCGCCCTGTTATTTAGTAACAGTGTACAGGTTCGTGACTAAGGCCACCCAACACAATAAAGCCATTTTATCCACTGCTCCATTTCATTTTGCGACCAGAGTAGAGGGTGGTTTTAAAACATGCCTTCTACTATTAATAATCAATATTCATGCTTACCTTTATTATCCAGATTGTTAAAATAGAGAAATTTGAGATAGTATTTAAAAAAATTCACTCAAGTTGTAAACCTAAAATTTAATTTTTAATCACATCAAAAATTCATACTTTTTTTTTAACAAATAGTTTGTTCACGAAAATGGGGGATGTTTTCTAGACAGAAAGGTCAACAGACACCCTTCGGAACTTTGCAATATGATATATGGCCTAGTTCACATTTAGCTGAATGTTCAAATAAACTTTACACCGGATAACCCCAATACGGTTAATCGGATTTTACTGTAATACACCCGCTTCGGTGGCCGCATGTTCTAAGGTGCTACTATCGCGGTAAGCTAGACTGCCGATGACAGGGCGATTGAGGCTCTTATCTCGGTAGTTTTTTCCAAAATAGTTTTCCACTCTCCCTCCACGCAAATTCTGGTATACCTCCTCTAGATATGACCTTTCTTATCCCTAAAGCCATTAGCGTAATTAGTTCATAATCGTATAAACCGAACGGGTAGTAAGACGAGATGTTAAAAAAAAAGTTTCCACACTCTCCTTCAATGCAAATGCGGGTCTATTTCCTCTTAAGTATACCTTCCTCTTACCTACACCATTAGTGTAAATACGCGAATAACGGGTAGCAAGACGCTTGGCATAAAATATAAATACTCTTGTATATTTTTTGGAAATTAAAAAAATGGGCGAATTTAAGTGCTTTCTTTATCTGGTAACATTTTCTAAAGGGCACGGTGGTGCTATATGGGTACAGGGGGGCAATAGCCCCCCTCTATCCGTCCCTAATACTCTGCCCAAATGGTACAATCCTGGAGCATAGCACAAATGATTTAGTAACTTTTTTGTGCACCGCGTCTTACTACCCGCTCGGGCTGTACGCGTATGTACTAATTACGCTGGGAGTTTTAGGGATTAGGAAGGTTATATTTAGAGGACGTGTACCCACATTTATATGTAGGTAGAATTGAAAACTATCCTCAGTACACCCGACCAAGATTCGAACCTGAATCTCCCCGTCATTGGCAGTCTAGTCTACTGCGAGAGTGACGCCTTAGACCACGCGGTCACTGAAGTGGGTCCTAATAGTTAATATCTAGCGACACCCCTGACGAGAGATCATACTACCCCACTGACGCCTCTCTCTGTCCTACAGATCGCACACGGGGGGCTCCTTGGAGGACAGGGAAGGTGACGACGAGGATGAAAACGGCGAAGGTAACCGAGACTCTGAGCACTACGACCTGCACGAGTACAAACCTGTCCTCCCTCTGGAGATGTCGCCCCTGGTCGAGATAAACGTGGACAACAGCTCCGGGGGGCAGGCCCTCGACAATGGGCTTTCCCGTCCGAGGGTCTTCAACAGGAAGAGTCTGTCCGCGGAGAACGGCGACGACTACGTCTTGGAGGAAAGCGCCGTCGCGCGTAGGAGGAGGAGGGTGAAGGTCAAGGGGGAGAGCTCCCCGCGAGAGGTTCTATCAGAGGACGACTGCGTCGACATCTTCTTCAAGAGCATGGCCAAGGCCACGAGACTGCTGTCGCCTTACCTTCAGGCGCAGGTCAAGAGGAGAGTGTGCGACGTGGTGACGGAGGCGGAGATGACGCAGCACCTGATGGGGCAGTCCGGGGAGGGATATCCCAACTTCCATCGCCCGCCGCCGCCTCAGAACGCTGGTGCGCCGGCCGGAACCTCTCCCCACTCTCTGGCACAGTTCGGGTTCCCGCCATACCACCCTCTCCAGGCGGTTGCGCCGTCCTCGTCGAAAAGGGCCGGATCCCCGGTGTCAAACTCGACCGTTTCTTCTCAGGAGCCGTCATAGACACAACTTGCTTTATTTTTACGGTCTCCAGGAGTTTTTTGTCCTAGAAAGTACGCATGACTAGCGAAGTTGGGATATCAAATATCATATTCGTAAATTTTGAAAAAATTACACCTGGACACGGAAATCGAACCCGGGAACCTTGGATAGTTGATAGCTCAATTGTAGAGCATTGATGCGCCAAGCCAAGGGTCTCGGGCTCGATTCCCGCGTCCAGGTGTCAGGTTGAAAAAATTACTAACATTGGTTTTTTTTCCGTAACACGCGTCTTACTGCCCGTCCGGAATATCCTCATGTTTACATTATTGGGATAGGAATGAGGTAGGTAGAACTTAGAAGAAATCTACCCACATTTGCCTGGAGAGAGAGTGGAAAACACATCCTCAGTATACCTGACCGGGATTTGAACCCCGATCATTGGCAGTATAGTCGGTTGAGCTAGTGACGCCTCACACCATGCGGCCACCGATGCGAGTATATTGTACTAGTATTTTTCTTCTTCTGAGTAAACCTAGTTCTCAGAAATGAGCTATATTTTCACAGTCCAATTTTCTTAGATAAACTGACAGCTAGAAAAGTTACTAGATCCACTTTCATGTATTCATACATCCAGTTATATGATCCACAGCTGTCATTTTTTGATAGATATCACCAATTATTATAAAATATCATTAATAATATATTAAAATATTATCAATTTTGACCGAAAATAAATATATCTGTATTTTATAAAACAACCTTTCTATGAAAATTGGACTTTAACGAAGTCGTAAAGAGGAACTATAGTTGCGTCAATGCAAGATAAATAATCCCGGTTTTAATATCGTTACTTTAGCGACGTTGCCTGCTTGAAGATTTCGAGGCTATTTTGAAAAGCAGGTTGCATCTTTATTGACAGCTCTAAGCAGTCTAAGCACTGCCACACTTAGACGCCAATTTACGAAATAGAAAGAGAGGGGAGACAATGAGTACCTCAACCTGTGAGCTCACTTATATATCTGCTGATAATACTTCCCCTCGTCCTCTGACGAGTATAAACACTCACTATACAATTCGCTTCTAGACAGCATTGACTTGCATTTCAAAACTACCTTTCTCTTGTTTCCTATTCTAGACAGACATTTTCTTCCACCGACTTTTTTTACTCTACTTCCGGGCAGGAATTCTCCTTCAGGACATTTTCGTGAATAAATCAAATAGTCTGAGTTGTAGGACGATTTTTTTATTAAAAAAACGTGTTTGCAAAAAAAAACTTTAATTAAAAAAAATAGTTATATGACAATGTCTTACTATTTTTATAATTATTTAAAAAAGTATTATTTTTGTTTCATAGTTATATCTTTAAAACTCTTCGAATAAGAAGTAAATACATCAGAGCCTAACATGGGGATTCCCATGACGTCACAAGTAGGTAACGTTCTTAATATGCACCAGCTTCGTATCCTGATGTTGTCATTCAATAATAAACCTGTAATAACAATGTTTTAGATTAATCCAACCAATAATAGCAAAGCAACAATTGCTTAGAATGTACACCTTTTATTGGTAAAATAATCTGTACGATTCCTTTTACAATGCTCGCTATTAAAACTGTTTCAAAATTTAAATTTTAAAGAAAGCATAATTAGTTCATAAATAAAACCGATTCGTAAAAACATTTATGTGTGTCTTTATTTCCACCATTTTCCCTTCCATTTTGTTTGTATCTTTCTGTCGCCGGGGAAGAGGGGGGGAGTAAGGCACGTTACAACTAGTACTGTGATCTCCACAGCATATACCGCATGACCATCTATGCGTCTCTAGAGTAACTCGGAAGATAATGGAGTAAAGCGTTTGAAAACCAAAGGCTTATATGAAAAGTTACTTTATTTATCAAACATCCCCCCTAATTTTCCCAGTCTCCCCATTGCGTTCTAGTTCCTCTAGTCCTTGTACCGGTGGTCACGCAATTTAAGGAGGAAATCTCGCAAATTATTTTGACCTCCAAAGAACGGGGAAAATATCTAGGTTTGAATGTCGGCAGAGGGCAATGGGGGTGGGTTTCTAGATCTTCACGCTGATTTGGGTGCACTTTCTCTGCTCATACCTACTCATGAGGCTAAACCGTTAATAATCATTGTCCTAAAATAAATAAAGCTTGATTCACACGTTTACCGAAAATAGGAAGAAGGATCTGCTTGAGTGGTGTATCAATTCACACTCTGTATGTTGTTGACCCATGATGCATTGCAACGCTAACTTAAAACCGCTGATTATCAACATGTTTTATTTTTTAGTGGATAAACATATATTCTAGATCATTCTCCCGTTGGACGTTTACAAATCATAACGCTGTGTCGTGGCTCAATCCAATACATCGATAAACAAGCTTTACATTAACGAGTTATTTAAAATCTACTCACAATATCTAATGAAGCTGTCTGCTTGCTTCTAGCTCTACAGCGCATGCGCACTGACTTGAGATGGTTGGTTCTGAGATTTGATTGTTTCTCCTGTGTCGAACATCTCAGGCAGAGCGGATAAAATGGGGATGAGTTGAACTTTAGCAGAACAGCTTGCACCGATTAAACGTAAATCTTGTGATTGGCTTAAAGCGCGTCACGTGACTACGGTTCTATTATGTGCTAGTTTTTCGGTGAACTTGTGAATCCACAGTAATGCAACAGTAAAAAATAAATTAGGTAAAAGTAGAGTAACACGAGCAGTTATTTAATTAGAATGACCCGTAACGGTGAGTACGTGGACAAGGGCGTCAGTCTCGCCTTTTTATGGTTCGCCGATGATGGGAAGTGTGTTTGGGGATAGAATCCCGGCTGACTGTTTTGAAGCTACTCTGTCTCCCTAAATGCAAATGCAGTTACATTTCATCAGACCTACACCTATTGGTGTTAATACGTGGGTGAGTAGTGTACGTTGAGTATGAGAAAGAAAGAAAATATAATATATAATGTGCACATATTTGCAATTTAAAAAGAAAAGAAACATTCCTGAGTGTCATATAGGATATAGCTATTATTTTACATTTGGAAAAGATTTATTTTTCAGATACTTGATTACGGAATTTAATAATAATTTCACAGTCGTCTTCTTGAAAGTACGCTTTATTATTACCTTTGAAGCTTTATTCAAATTAAGTTGATAGCAAGAAAGATAAAGTGTTCTATGCTAATGAAATTTCCGTCTAAAACACGTTTGTTAAATCTCTTCTAGAAAATGAATTGAGAGCTGGGAAGACATTTAACATAGAGAAGATTGTTTTAAGCACCGCGTCTTACTACCCGTTCGGGTACTAATTATACTAATGGTTTTAGAGATTAGGAAGGTTATATTTCAGGGTTCCTACGCTCTGGAAAGTCAGGGAAAGTCAGGGAAAAAAATAATAGTCAGGGAAAGTCAGGGAAGCTTTAAAAAGG
>CABFVZ010003078.1:0-14786 GCA_902151445.1 Timema monikensis
CACATTAGCGTAAGTGCGTATAACCCGAACGGGTAGTAAGACGCGGTGCTAATAATAATAATAATAATAATAATAATAATAATATTGAGAGGAAGTGTACCAGCATTGGCGTGGAGGGAGAGTGGAACACCATTTATGGAAAATTACCCTCAGTGCACCCAGCCGGGATCGAACCCTATCTCCTTGTCTTTGGCAGTTTAGTCTAACACGAGATTAGCACGTTAGAACACGTGACCACCAAAGTGGGTAGCTATTATATTCTTTGGAGTGAAAAATGACACCTGAACACAGGAATCGAACCCGTGACCTTTATCTTAGTATGCCATAGCTCTACCCACTTATCCAGGGGAGGTCCCAGGGTCATTCGTATGATATTTATATGCAGCTATACCGTAATTACAAATATAATAGCGTGGATATTTAATCCGTCATGGTATGATTATTCGTACATTATCATTGTGCATTTGGCAACATAAACCCCTCCTGAGACGAAGATTACTGTGTTTTCTGAAAACTTGTGATATTTATCATTCACATGTAGTTGACTAATTCCACACGTCCATCATAGACTCTGCCTTAAAATGTGATTGAAGAATGACCCTGGGCACGGGACAACTCCAGGATAGCTCGGTTGTTAGAACATTGACGTACTAAGCCAAAGGTTCAGGGTTCAATTCCCATGTCCAGGTGTCATTTTTCAATCTAAAGAATATGATATATAGATGCGGCTGTAACAGTAACTAACCAACTAGCGTGGCTATCAGCTTTCTAAAATAAAATTAGGTTGTCTTAACAAAAAAAAATCCATAATTTAGCAAATCAAATAACTAAACCCATTCGCATATTTTATGGGTATGCGAATGTATTTAGTTATTTGATTTGGTAAAAATGAAGTTTTAATAACACACAAACCCGCTTTGGTGTTCGAATGGTCTAAGGCGTCATTATCGCAATAAACTAGATTGTTGATAACTTGGAGATCAAGGTTAAAATTCCGTTTGGATGTACTGATGGTGGATTTCCCTAAATGGTTTTCCACGCAAATGGGAGTACATTTATTCTAAATTAGGCTTTCCTCGTCCCTAACACATTAACATAATTAGTACATATAAGTATAACTCGGAAAGTTAGTAGGACACTGTGCTAAATTAAATTTAAAAATGACACACAATTTAAAACCAGATATAATCAAATTGGGTGCTGAAGAGGAAAGCATCCAATCTAAACGTTTACCCACGGATCGCTGGCAATGATCTCTAATTGATGTTGTTGGTGATTGCAGTGCAAGAGCGACTGACCAAGCAGATCGCTATGGCAGTGACCAAGGCAGTCCAGCCCGCGGGAGTCGCTGTTGTGATCGAAGGAGTGTAAGTACTAGTGCATAGCTTGGTCCAACCTTATGATACAGTGTTTAGAACGCTTATTTCACGTTTTACTGAGCAGATCATTATGGTAGTAGCGATGGCAGACTCTCTTGAATTTCTACTATACCTATACGCAAATGTGAGTACATTTCATATTAATTACATCATCCTTATCCTATTAGTGTAATTAAATGCCCAGGTGGGTGGGGAGACACACAGCATAAAAAATGTATTGGGGTTGTCTAACTAATTCAACATGTGTGTCTACAGGCACATGTTTATGTTGGTACACCTCCTGATCTTGTATCAGACTTGTCTAACTAGTGAAACATGTGTGCCTACAGGCACATGTGTATGTTGTTACATCACCTGATCTTGTTGTATCAGACTTGTCTAACTAGTGCAACTTGTGTCTACAGGCACATGTGTATGGTAATGCGTGGCGTACAGAAGATAAACAGCAAGACGGTCACATCCACCATGCTGGGAGTGTTCAGAGATGATCCCAAGACTCGTGAGGAGTTCCTTAACTTGGTGAACAGCAAGTGAATCATCCTTCTAGCGCTCTCTTACCTATATGTGTGGGCGTCGTGGAGGTGGCATTCGTTTCTTTTGTACACCTAGTTTTATTTTTAAAAAGACTTCCATAACGGTATTCACTTTTATAGAGATAGGTGATTATAAAGCTATGTTTTTTGTTTTGCTTTTTATTTAATTTTTAAAATTTCTTTTTGCTTTCGTTTTTGTTTGTTTTTCTGTATTTGATTACGTTTATTTTGACTAGTAGATATACTATAATAAGTGAACAGGAATGTCCAAACCATATTGTGCAATCTATTGGGCACCCCTGAAAAAATTACGTATTAAAGTGTTGGCAAAGAGAACATGAGATAAGTTCTGTATTTTTAAAGTTAACATTGTTGGTCAAAATGAATATATTATTTAGTATATATTTTTATTTTCTAAATTTTGTAATATCATCGGTTCTTACATATTTATCATGGGCTTTGCGAAATTTGAAGATGAGTTTTTTTCTCTTAATATAAAAAGTTTTAGTTCAAATTCTTTTATGTTCATAGCAAATATCCCAAAATTGTTGATAATATAATGTGAAGAAAATTAAACTATACGTTTTTACTCAAGTAATCTTTTATTTTGCCAAAAAATTTTTTGTTGTAAATACAGCCAAGATGTTGACTCTAGCTCGAGGCTCCACACCACCTTAAGTGTGCCTCTTACTTTGAAATACATACTCTCACACTGCTGGGTTTCTAATAAAAGAGGCAATCCTGAAGTAAAAAGAATATTAAAACATTCCTTTCGTGACTTTGTCAAAACACAATTTTATAATTTTTGAGGAAAGCTGATATAATATTTCCAAGCATTTTCCTTAAGCTACAGTTTATGTAAAAGTTGTTGAAAATTTGATATTTAAAAAAAAATTACAATACAAGGTTTTTAATTATGTAATAAGATGTGAATACTTTTTGTTTCCATATTTGCTTGAGCCATATCAAAAAATAAAATTTTATTTTTTAAATAATGTGGGATGTTTACATACTTCAGCCAAGAATGTCAGCTTTCTTGTAGGTGGCACCCTTAAACCCAAGTGTCAGTCATCATAAAAAAAGATAACCCTGAAATGAAAGGTAGTTTTTAATAAATAATTCGAAAACTATTTTATTTTAAATCAACGAATTGTATATATTATATTAAATAATAAATTTACTTATTTTTGCAAACATTCAAACCTTTTATTTAGAAAAGAGTACTTTAAAATATATCGAATTTAAGAAAACTGCTTACCTTTGGAAGTCCAATTTAGTGAGTGGAATGTAAGATTATAAATAAGTTGACATCGCTTAACATTTTCTCGTGTTTTATATTTGATGTAGCATCCAAATTTTGATTGAACATTACATTGAATAGCTATTTTTTACTATATTTTTTATAAGATATCATTTATAAAATACTTTTAAAATGTATGTTTTTTTTTTTTGTAACGATATACCTTCTATATTCTATGATAGGTGACTTGTTGGCTGTTACCAAAGTAAGCAAAGTTTGCAGTACTGTACTAGTCACATGTTTCATCCCAATCAGTATCCTATCGATATACACACGTTCTTTTTTTATCGGTGCCTTTTACTACCCGTTCGATATATACGCTTATTTACTAATTACGCTAATGGTTTTAAGGATTAGTGAGGATTATTTAAGGGAAGTGCAACCTCATTTGCGTGGAGGGAGAGTGGAAAAACATTTTGGCAAACATAAACTCAGAAAACCGGACCGAGATTTAAACCTTGGTCTCCCCATAATCGGCAGTCTAGTCTACTGAGAGAGTAACGCCACTGTGGATTCACATATTTGCTGAAAAACAAGCGCAGAACAAAAAAGTGGTCATGTGATTATCTCTAATCAAATCACAAGATTTCCGCCTCATCGGCGCGAGCTGTTATGTTGAAGTTCAAATTCTACTTTGTCCACTCTGCCTGAGATATTCGGCATGGAAGAACCAATCAATTCTCAAAACCAACCATCTCAAATCAGTGTGCATGTGCATATGACATCGCATGCCCTGTAGAGCTAAATAATAAGCAGACAACTTCGTTGGCCGTTGTGAAGAGATTTGAAATAACCCGTTAATAGAAAGCGTGTGTATCGATGTATTGGATTGTACCACGAGACAGAGTTATAATTTGAAAACGTCTATCGGGAGAGTGATCTAAAACAAATGTATATTTACTGAAAATTAAATATGTATATAATCAGCTGTTTTAAGTTAGCATTTCAATGCATCATGGGTCAACATACAGAGAGTGAATTGCTGTGCAACTGATGCAGATTCTGCTTTCTACTCTCAGCGAACGCGTGAATCGAGCTTTAAGACCACGCGGCCACCGAAAGGGTCACAACTTAGTTTATCACATTATTTTGTTTGAGATTGATCAAATGGCTAATGAAGGGGAAGAAACAGTTTAGTAGTACAGTAACTTCAAGCCAGACTTTCCACCGTAGCAGCCCACGTGACCGTTATTGGTGTTTATAATAATAATAATAATAATCATAATAATAATAATCATCGACTTTAATGGCAAAGTTAAGGCTACTGCCCTTTCTTACACTTAACCAATACAATTAAACTGAAGTTAACAAAATAATATATATAAAAACACTCGAAAAGTATAAAAAACTAGAGCTAAAATACACAAGGATTACGTACCACGAGCGCACACACACACACACACACACACACACACACAATGTGTGATTACGTCTCACCCCTCTCAATCTCAAGAATGAGCTTCCACACGCAACTTATTTGCGACTTTTCGCTTGAAAACATTCAATTATAATTTCTTTACATCGTTGGTTAGGGAATTCCATGAACGAGAAGCTGAAACAGTGAAAGAATTTTAGTAATGATTGGAATTATGAAGAGGAATGAATAAAATTGAGTTTTCTTGTGATCGAGTGTTGAAATTATTATTAGAGTTGAGTGAAGAAAGGTATTGTGGGGAGTTGGAGGTCAATAGTTTCTTTATGATTGTCATCGAGTGTAGAGTTCATCTTTCTTTCTAGGCCCTTCCCCCTCTTCCTTCATCTGTTTCCGTACTATCCGACATTTCGGTAATCCGACCGAATACGTGTTGGTCCCATTTAGGTCAGGTTGTTGAGAGACTACTGTATGTAGTTTGTTTTTATTCAGCTAGTGAATATTTACTTTTAAATTAAAGTGTTAATTTTCAAATTACTAATCGTCTAATAGTTTCGCTCCCACCCGGTATAAGCTCTGTTCTATATTCCTCACGTGGGATCGGGGTGTTAAGAACAACTCACAGGTGACAGTTTAAACAAACTCTGCTTGCCTTGTCAACATGACACTCCAATTTAGATCTTATCCTTAAATAGGTTATTCTGTGATAAAGTTTAATTAGGATGATATGTGTATGTTAGTAAAATAAAATATGAGAAAGGACTTTAAGATGATAATAAACTAATAATAATAATATTTTCTATTAAAATAATATTAAATCTAATTGGGCTGTACGTTTGCTGAGTGGATACATAACCATATCTAAACATGTACAGCACTTCTGAAGCTTAAACAATTTGCCACTGAGACATATTTATTATTTTATCATGTGAAGTTAATTATAATTGATTGGGCATAAGTTCACAAATTTTGCAGACAAAATGTTATTTAAATAAATATTAAATGTCATGAATATAAAATCTGCTTAAGATAAAATAGTAGGCCTACAGGATTGACAACACTTTTTTAGCAGTCGCATCTTCTACATCATGTTTACTAAACCCTATTACAAAGGTTAGAGAATGGCAGGGAAAACGCACCAGCATTAGCGTGGATACAGGATGAGAAAACACCACCAGTGCAGTCAGACGAGGTTCTAAACTTTACTTTTCTCTCACGGTCAATCCAGTCCTTTGTGAACCTGGCGATTTAGACCGTGTCTTCACTGGTGTGGGTGAAATTGACAATACAATAAGTACAGTCTATAAGATTGTAAATTTACTATAACTCCACGATTCTAGTTAGATTCTTTGTGAGAACCGACTCTGACATCACCATAACTACTCCACTACGATTTGCTTATGCCATCCATTAAACAAATAAGAGAGTTCAGGGATGTCTAAAATACCCATTGTGCTAGGTTAGTTTGTAAACAACAGTTGGTAGACCCACCTCAGTGGCGTAGTTAACTAAAGCGCTAGTTTCATGTTTAGCTAGACTGCCGGGACGGGAAGATTGAGGTTCGAATTTCAGTCGGGTGAACTGGGGGTAGTTTTCCCTAAATGTGTTTCCACTCTCCCTTCACGCAAATGCGGGTTCAATTCCTCTTCCCAATTCCTAACCCATTAGCGTAATTAGTACTTAAGTGTATAGTTCGTATGGGTAGTAAGATGCGGTGATATATAAAAAATAGAAAAATAGTTTGAACATAAAGTTGAAAAAAATTAACAGTTAACAACCTGAACTAATTAAACTTTTAACTGAATTTTGAAGACATTTTCAAACCACAAATATTTAGGTTGTCATACACAAGGGTCGATTGATTAGTTCATTTATCAATCTTCTACCCTCTCAAAGACTTACCTCTGTTTATCCTGAGGGCGGCAATCTTGTCTTGCATAGTTCCACTAAGGTGTAGCTTATATGATACCATAGTTTAATCAGTCATGGTAAGACTAATGGCTTTCAAAGTAAACTGAGTGTAAAATTTCTTGCTGAGAGAATAACAGAGATACTTATTCGGTGGCTGCATGGTATAAGGTGTCACTCTCACGTTAGACTAGACTGCCGATGACCGGTAGATCGGGGTTAAAATCTCGGTTGGGTTTACTGGGGGTATTTTTTTCCCAAAATGATTTTCCATTTTCCCTCCATGCAAAAGCGGGTACACTTCTTCTAAATTCAACCTTCCTCATCCATAGCTGAGTAGTGTAATTAGTACATATTATGATTATAACCTGAACGGGTAGTAAGACGCTGTGCTAATAAAGAATAGCTGAAAATTAATAACTACTGATGAGTTATAAGTATGCACGCAGGCAAGACTTTGTAGAAAAATACACCCTGAAAATGTATTCCGAATCTCCATTTCCCTTTCCCAAACACTTCTTGATTATGTTTACGTGAATCACAACTTACTACCTGTCTGGGCTATCATCAAGGGGTAAGGATTAGGAAGGAAAAATTTATAAGAAAGTTACCCTCATTTTAATGGAGGAAACGTGGAAAAACCTTTAAGAAAAACCATCCTCAGTACACCCGACAGGGATTCGAACCCCAACCTCTCCCTCACCGGAAAACTAATCTATATGAGCTTGAAATTTAGTTCGCGTGTTCACCGGTGTGTGTTTTTCCCCTTCTACATAGAACACATGTACTTTCTGATGATATATTTATAATTAGTTCATTATTAAAATATAAGACAGTGAAAGGTTTGGCAATTCTATATATTTTCCAAAAATAAATCTAAATCTTAAAGTTTTCAATATTTTGAACATTTTTCAAAGTAATAAGCGATACAAAAAAACTAACACGCTATTCTATTATAGATTGTTATGAATGTATAAATTAGATATATTATTCTCGTCAATGTATTTTAAGATTTGATGATAAATGGGCCAGTGGGCCGTTTTGGATGAACAAACAAGCTAGTTACGGTTTCCCTGTGGACCAATTCACCCCTTAACTTAATCGTAGCTCAAATACGCCACAAAATGTACTCATCTGCTAATTATAGTGTATTTCTACTCATTGTGTAGCCATAATTCAGTTTGTTTCTTTTTTTGAAGATGCTTAACACATTCACATTTCATATTCATTAGTTTAATTTTGTTTTCTTATGAATAAATATTTATTGTATCAACAATTTTCTTCCCCGTACTGTGGTAATGATTTTCCTAAGTTTCATCTAATAAAATATATACATACAATAATGAAATATTATATAGAAAGGATATTTAATATACTTTATCCACGCTTTGAAGATCTTTTGTGGGAATACATTAAATAAATTTTAAATTGACCCCATCTGTCAAAAGTGAAAGCGGTAAAAAATATTACAATAAGTATAGGCACTTTGCGTTGATGCATATTGCGCTAGCTGTGATGGAATCTTGAAACACTAAAGTGAAGGCCATTGCTGAAGCATAAAGTTAAGGTGGGACGGAAGGGGACGCGAGAAAAGGCCAGTGTTTTTTTTGTTTGTTTTTTTCAATTTGTATGGCAAACAATTCTGTTTGGTCTAAAATAAATAAAATATTTCTTCAATAGAAACATATAGTTTTTTTTTTCATAGGTTGATATCAACAATTCCTGAATATCTGTCGAGCATTGTGGTATTGTCTAACCAACTTTTTAAAATTGACATTAAATTTCCCAACACCCTTTACCAATTTTCAAGAAATTTTTAGGTCACCATATGAAGAAAATTAAATTATATTTTTGTACTTGAGCAATATTTTATTGATTTTTGCCAAAAAAAAAGTGTTGCCATAAAAACTGCAAAAATACTGGCTTTTTCTCGCGTCCCCTTCCGTTCCACCTTAAGCGTTTTGCTTATTGATGCACCACACTTGTTTAGACTCTGTTTACTTATACTAATTTTAATATACGGAATCAAATAAAAAGCGTCAGGATAGAAAACAAAAGAGGTTGTTTTGTAGTATGTTCAAATTGTAATACAAAATAACTAAGAACTATATAACATTTCACAATTCTCCTGGTAGGTCATGGTATTAAAAAAACGAAACAAGTGGATTCAAGAAATCAACAGAAAGAATTAAGTAAATGTATTATTTATATTTTAATGGACCCAGGATCTTTCTCAAAGATGAATAAACCCATGAACTAGGTCGGTCAAGAAACTAATCAATTTCAATATATTTATTTTTGTAGATAAGAATAAACAATATATATATATATACGTTAATTATCCTTTGTAGTCCCTAAAGGACATAACCAGCCACAATGTTGCTAAGACATTTCCACGTTGTTCCTTATATTTTTGACAAAATAATTATTAGTTCATAAAATGTTTTGAATATTGATAATAAGGTGTATTATGCTCCAAATTGTAACATTCTGCCCGCTTTAAGTAACTCCCTAATCCCTTCTTAAATGATTTATGAGGTTTAACCAGTTATAACTTTTTTTAAACCATATTTAATTATTATTCTGTCTATATCTGACTTATTTCTGAATGTTTACCAATAGATGCAACACTTTGAAGCTTCAAAGTTTTTGCCACACTGGGGCTTCACCCGTTTTAACTTGCACCACCAACGGCTAAACACGGTGCTTATAAATGCATAGAAATTGGTCGGGTAAGTTTGTGAAATATCACATAAAACTCTTCAACAGGCGACTCAGTTATAGACTTTATATCAAAGGTTTAATATAAATTATATTTATTAAATATTATAATACACATTATAAAACTATAGTAAATGTATATTTCAAGTAAATGTACTGACCAACATTATCTATATTGTATTAATTAAAATGCATAATATGTCAAAGGAAAACAAATTAGCTAAGGTGTGTATGTAGCTTTTTAAATTAAAAGTAAAACAAAATTAAACTTTTTTGTATTAAAAGAAACTATAATCAAAATTTGAACCCTATTATACTTAACTGATATATTTTTTAAAAAATTTTATAGATGAAAAAATAGTACTCTAATAGATCAAAAATAATAATGGTATTTAACTAAAACTAGTGATATTGTTGATATTCAAAGTTGGTTGGTTATTGTAAATTCTGAGTAAAAATTGTTTGGTGTGTGTACTTAAGTGGAAAGATGCATACTTTAGCTGTTTTTTCATGTAGTTGAAACCTATTAATATCATCATTTTGTTAGTATATCATACAAACCTTTAAGCCCTTGCTTTCACTTATACCCTTCTGTCTCCAACATGTACACTTGTACCCCTTTGCTCGTTTGTGCCAGTTAATTTATAAAAGTACTGCATTTTACCACATTTTTATTGATACAAAACTATTTTAAGCACTAAAATGTAAGAAGTTTTACAAAAGTACTACAACTAAAAATAATGTTTGAAAAAATTGTCTTCTCAAAATTATTGAAAATTTTTTTGTTCTCTTCTTTCCTAGTGAAACATAAAATAATTGGGACCCTAAGTTTAATCATCATGGGACACCTCTATTTTGGATGATTTTTTTTCTATTCATCATAGTCTGATTGTAAAATGTTATAATCGTTGTCCTCGAATTCTTCTTCTCTTTCATTCATGTTTCCTTGTCGTGTTGTGTCTTGTGCTCCTCTACGTTTTCTTTTCCTTCCTTCTACATCATGGGGCAGTGACTTGTAGAAGTTGTGGTGAATTGGAGGAATGAATGGGAGCAGTTCCATTAGGTTCCTGAACTTTGGTAGTTTAATTTTTAGTGGAGGTTCATAGAGTGAAGTTAGCTCAATGGTGGGTGGTCTGCCAGAACTTTTTTTTTTAAATCAAGCCGTTCAAAGAGCATTTCTTCATTCAAAGACTCTTTGTAGAAGAGTGAAAATGGTGTGGACTTCTCAAAATGCAGCCATTGCATTTTTCGGATACCAACTATGTTATCTTTCATGTGAATCTTCATTGCCTAGATTGATCGAAAGTCGTTGAATTCCATCTTTTATACTTTGAATTTTCTGCTGGATTTGCAAACCACTGAACACCAGTCATCAGGAACAAAAACATTAGAACATTTTCTCTTTACCTTTTCGATAACAGCAAAATCCTGATCAACAAGAATCGG
The DNA here is from genome assembly GCA_902151445.1 of Timema monikensis. Lineage (NCBI taxonomy): Eukaryota > Metazoa > Arthropoda > Insecta > Phasmatodea > Timematidae > Timema > Timema monikensis. The sequence goes on from CABFVZ010003078.1 coordinate 10,660, forward strand.
TGATCTACCGATGCTACAGGAGTATTACTGACGACATAAGACCAAAATTGGACAATATTCTTATTCTTGTTTTGCCCATCTACATTGTCACTAAATGCATCTATATGGTTAACTGTTATTCAATGTTTATAATAAGCTTTTGAATAGGAGCAAACTGTACCAAACGAATACAAAACATTAGCTCCATAGATAAGAGTATTAATGGCAAAGAGATACAAGTGAGCTTATACCCTTTTGCTTGTAAGCAGATGAAGGTTTCTGCAAACAGTATAATTTCAAGTCACCAGAGAGCAGTACTGAGTGGGAATTTAGTTGTATCCCTTTGCCATTATCTACTTTGGTGTATCTAGTTTGGATTTATGCACTTAACTCATTTTTCACTGAAATGTCACTTGTACCCCTTTCCTTTTAGGCCCCTCATTTATATCTATAAGAAGAATTATTTTTGACAAATAAAAAGTGTTAAAGCTAAAATGTGTCACATAAAAACTGAGACGTAAATTTATCTAATACAATATTTTTAAATGAATTTAGTGGAGGATTTTATTTTATATAAAATATTGTTAATTAATTATTCTATATATAACATGTTTGATCATAAATAATTAATTGTAGAGAAATATTATAGCCAGCTGTAAATCTATTGAAAAATAATGGCCAATGTACTTACACTATCGAATAAAATATTAAAGAATGAACGACAAAAAAATTAAATGGACCAACTACTTTATAAATATGCGCAGATTATTAATTTTAGCTGTTTAATAAAACAATATATTATATATGTTTCAACATTGTAAATTATTTTAGTAAAAATATTTTTCTATGTCAATCAAAACATGTCTTATTCCTACCTCCTTTCCCCTATTATTGCTGAGCTTGTAATGATATGGAATTATACAACCTAATAATTTCTTATTCACAATTGTATCCAAAATCACATTATAAATGAGAGCGGTTGGAAAGATTTATTTGTTTTATGCTGTTAAGGGCCTGTGGTCAATGGAAGTTGGAAGTGATGAATCGCATCAGCGCCAGCCCCTAATTTACGATATCAGAAGAAACCAATTGAGTTATACTTTGTCTTTGGTGGCTCAGTCAGCCCACAGTGTTGCCAGAACTATCAGCCCTTTAAAGACCACCCCCCTTCCCAATGAGTTAGCAAGCACGAAACAAAGCTATAATTAATTCACGACCTAAGTTTACCTGGATGACAGCTCGAAATGTTACTAGAAGTAATCCATAATATATCACTACGTCAACAGCTGACATCTATCACTTTGGATCACTGTAATGAAAACAGATGGTAATATATTAATGTGATGGTTAACCACAGTAATTTAGGCCATTATTATTATTATTATTATTATATATTTATTTGAGGACAGACAAAATGTTTATTTATAGTTTTATTCCACTTAAAAAAAAATATTTACACCACTTTCACAAAAACGTCTAACGAACATAGCTTCAAAACGGCGACTGACGAATTTAAACCATATGATTGAACATAACGATAAACAAGTTTTTAACAATGATGCAAACCCACAGTTGATGAAAATATTTTATTCAATTAAATATTTCAAAATAAGGTAAATTAATCATAAAATCATTTATTGTATGTAAAAAAAATGACAATAATTTTCTCTTTTTCAAGTAAATACGACGCCTGTATTAAAAGGTATTGATGTGTGCACTATATTACACAAAATCAATAACGTTCCAAAACAAAGAATAAGTACTTTTGTACCGTCTCAGGGTTTAGATGGTACGTAACATACATATATCAATATAAGAAATAGCAAGAAGAGGGAAGGTTTAAAAAATATAAATTTAATTAATCATAAGGCAGAACGCGGTACATAATGCATCTTAGGAACACCATCTCAATTAACATGGTCTATAAACTTGACTGCGTCAAGTTACCTGTTAGATTTCTGGGTAGAGACAAAAGTAAACATGGCGTGAAGCACCCATTAGCTGTACGATAACAGATTAGAAAAGATAGTAATAATCCATCTGCTTCATACATTAACATGGAACATTCTGCAGAAAAAAGTACCAGGCAAGTTCAAAGTCTGTGTTCTCGGCTATTACCTTTTCTTAGACTGGCACACGACCCATTGGTATAAGCCAGTAGGGCAACGATAATACAATAGTTGGGCACCCCAAAAAGAGGCCGAGCAACACAAATTAAAGACAAAAAATTAGATACCACGAGCCATGCCAGAAAGGCTGAAGTGGCCCACAAGTTGAGATCCAAGTGGTGTACAACATAAATTAAACATGAAATATTAGATACCATGAGCCGTGCCAGAGGGGCTGAAGCCGCCCACAAGTTGAACACCCAAACAATGTACAATATAAATCAAACATGAAATATTAGCTACCATGAGCCGTGCCAGAAAGGCTGAAGCGGCCCACAAGTTGAACACCCAAGTGGTGTACAACATAAATTAAATATGCCTAGCTAGGCACCGCCCCAAGGCCCTGAACAATCGGAATTATCTCTTTCCCGGCTAGCCACCTTGATGACTGCAAAATAGTCATACGGGTTAAGGTGTGGGACTCACTCCCATTGAAATTGCTGGTCCAAGGACTCAGCAGGAAACTCGCGTGAAGCGCGAAAGGTTATCGTTGGATATAAAAAAAACTACGATAGGTATTAAGTTATATAATAGGCTAATCCTCTAAACTAATATTCCCTAAAGACTGCGACGTAAGTCCAGCCATGGTACGGGCTATTCCCGATTCCTTTATTGATCTATCGACATCCAGGTTACTTTCTACGGCCCGGTTGGTCCCTCGGCGAGAACATCTTGATCACCGCTAAATGTAGGCTAAGTTTGTTAAGAAATGACTGTCTAGGAGACGTTGAATAATAGCAATCATATTGTTGCCAAGCGAAGCACGGAGCTTTATGGCAGTCGAACGGACTGCATGCTGGGACGGACGAGAAGAGGGGGTGCTCGACCATCTACGGGGTTCTGGAAGGTTAACTCCGCTTAGAGAGTTGGTTGAGTGCCGTCTTCAGTTGATCAAGATACTCGGACCGGTCAAGTGTGATATAATTGAATGGAACGGTTCCCCCACCATTCTGACGGCATCGTTCTGATGGAGCCGGAGTCGTTCCATTCAGTATCCAAGACGTTGGTATATATATATATTTAGCACCGTGTCTTACTACCCGTTCGGTTTGTATGCTTTAAGTACTAATTACGCTAATGGATTAGGAATTGAGAAGGTTGAATTAGAGGAAGTGAACCCGCATTTGCGTGGAGGGGGAGTGGAAAACCATTTAGGAAAAACCGCCCCAGTTCACCCTACCGAGATTCGAACCTCGATCTACCCATCCTCAGCAGATGAGCTCAACACGACTAGCGCGTTAGCCAACTACGCCACAGAGGCGGGTTTGGTATGTAGCACAGACATCTATCTATGTATTACACAACTTGTATGTAGATCAGGGAAGAATAATGTGTGAGTGTATTTTAGCCATGATTAGTTGCTCCAACTCTTTGGACCGAAAAAGATCTGAACTGGTTCATCCCGTTACATTTTTAATTATGTTTAAAATATTGCTTCGAGTTGGAGAAAAAGAAATTATTTTAAAAAATGAAATATGAAACACACATGTTGCTTTTTGAGATCACAGTTTATTTCCTCTTTGGACATTGACATAAATGAAAATCATACAAGTTCTCCTCTTTACGTACCTTCCTTGCGCATTGCAAGCGAGCCGTTTCATAACTCAGACCCAAGTCAAGCCAAGCGAAGTGACGGACCAGTTCGCCACCTCGCTCGGCCCAGCACTAGCGGCCGGTTCAGTAACTACAACTGCGCGCGAGTACGAAAGGGGCGGGGAGGGATAGTGACCTCACCGTCACAAATAGTATGAGAAAACTTAAGTTTACGTTATTTTAATTGTAATATATATAACAGGTAATTAAAGATCTTTACATTTATAACTAAACTGTGATCTTTTACAAGTGTTGGCAACCCAAAACCTAAACATATGATTTTCGAACTGTCTTCCAGGTAAAAACCTATCGTGAAAGGACTTTATAATACTCTGAAACCTTTATCGCAGGTATTGATGTACTGATGGAAGAGTGGAAAGAGGGGTA
>CABFVZ010003078.1:26261-66375 GCA_902151445.1 Timema monikensis
TCTTTTTCCTCACCCCTACCCTCCCGCCCCCTTCACCAACCCCAATTTTCCTTCAACAACTTTTTTTCCAACGACTATATAATATATTATCGACCTTTTTATGAGGAATAAATTAAATTTTCAAAATAAAATATAGCCTATGTTACTCGCTGATAATGTAGCTTTATATTGGTGAAAGAATTTTTAAAATTGGTCCAGTAGTTTGAGTCTATCCCTTACAAACAAAAAAAAAAAATCAAATCTTTCCTCTTTATAATATTAGTATAGACAACATCAAGGGACTAGTGATACTTATGATCATTATTTTTATCAGGTTTATAGCTACAACCTACAAATTTTGCACATTGATCCAACAATGCATGGAGCGGTGTATGACCAGTTCAGTTTTCGCTACGGGAGTCTCAGGCAAGCTTTGGAAAGGCTATACCATGATGAAATCAAAAATACTTGATTGCTAGGTATGTTTTAAATATGCCTAGATCACAAATTACTAGTAACTTTTTGTTTATGATTTCTGTTAATTGTATTTATACTTTTTTAAAGTGGTTTTTACACTTTACAAATAGCTACATTTACTTTTTTTAAATCCATCATATTATTAGATTCAACTTCAAATTGAAAAAGTGGATTCCGCACACCCTTAATTTTCACATTTGAGTAAAATATGAATGGGTAGTAAGAAGCAATGATGTAAAAAAAGCTGTGCTTGGGACAGTTTAGTAAAAAGTCTGTCGTTCCACCATAATATTATTAACACTATCAACCAATAGTTGGTAATAATTTTAAATAGGAGTCTACTGAAATGTATTTTATAATTGCCTTTGGATTATTCATAGACAGCTTCTGGATGAACCATTAGTGACATAAAATATAAATATAAATTGTTTGTAAAACTGAAAGTCAAGATTTTAGGAGTATACACAGCAACAAACTCGTCTATATTAGTACAATGCAGAGTTTGTCTGCCATTAACATTGTGTGATATTTACCACATGCAGAGGTCTGACATTTAAAAAATTATATGTATGAAATAAAGTGTGTCTTGTTTCAATGTTAAAAATATGAAAGTGTCACTATATAACTGGAACACTTTATAGTAAAAACCTTTTTATGGTTAAAATGAGTTTTTTCATAGGAAATTAAAAATCTTTACAGAACAGGTGTATTCTATTCTTAACAAAATGTAATGCTTTTTTTCTTATAATATTTATTTTTGAACTCGTATAAGTTACAAGTAGAACAACTATTTTGGACAAAAAATTCTGCTACATTATTAAAAGACAAAACACTTGACAAAGAAAACAAACAAAAATCTTAATAAATATTTAAAAATGTGAAGAAATTTTACAAAATGTTGACACAATAATTAATAAGAACTAGTCATTGGCTAACAACAAAGTTAGGGTAACTTGGGACACTACAGACAGTGATGTATCCTGAAAAAAATTTAAAAGGAGGGGCACTTCGATACAAATCATTATATTCTACCTTATGTCCTTATAAAATGTTTATATTTTATATTGAACAAAAGACAAATTATAAATGAAATTATGTTTAAAGTATGCAATTACATGAGCATCAATGTTACCCAGCTGTATCCGGTTGAAAAAAGTTAGGGTACAACAGAAAAAAAAACCATTAAGTCCAATGTTATCAATTCGATTTTTCTAACTACTGTTAATTCTCCAAAAAAACATCGGGGTAAGGGGGTACGTTTCCCTACCCTGAATTTGCCACTGACTACAACAATAATAACTTTACAATTTGTCTGCTTTGAATTGAAAAAGTGCACTTCACACACCCCTAAGATCTAAACAATGTTTTGGAAATATCACTAACCTATTTCAGACAGTTGGGTATTGTGAGATCAATTAATACAAATTTTTAAATAAATGGACAGTATTAGTGAAAATAATGTGGAAAAAGTTCAGAATAAGCCAACTTTGGGAATGAAAAGGACTTAGTTTATGAGTCCCTTGAAAAATATAATTCCCAAGATAAATTAAACTTAATATTTTGTAAATAGTTAAGATGCTTTATTATAAACTTGCATACTTCTTACTGTTAAAAACTATTCTATACAAAGAAATTTCAAATTACTTTTATAATTTATTATGGGAAACTTCTTTTTGCTTTATGAGGTAGTTTGTTTCATTTGGAAGAAGGTACAGGAAAGGTGGATAAAAAACATATATAAGAGGACAAATACAAGAGGGCTTTTACAATGAAAAAACAGAGTTGTCCACTTTACATTGCTGCCACTGGACAAAGGGAAATTGTTGTTTCTTTAACACCTGTGCATAAAAGTGTACAACCATTACCTTTCTGTCCAATGGTAGCAATGTAAAGTGGGAACTGTGTTTTTTATTTTTTATTGTAGAAGCCATTTTGTTTTTTCTATCCACCTTTCCTGTACTTTCTTCCCAATGAAACACAATACTTTTATTAGAGTTTGTTTTTTTAATTTTGAAAATGATACATTATTGTGCTACAGTAGGCTTATCCCACAAAGGAAACACCAGACAAGCCTTATGGGAGTCTTTCAACACTGCGGCTCATTAGTTTCAGAGCTCAGTGAAAATATTTATCAATTCAAGTGAGAAACTCACTTATAACACTTAAGTTTCCACCAACCTGGGGGTCGTGACAAGTTTTGTGTCTGGGGTCTCAATGCGTTTTGATACTAAAGCTTTACATTCCCTTTTATGTGTTACAGTATTTTTGTAGGCCTGTGTATAATTCAAACAGAAATTTAAGTTGAGTAGGATCGAATCTACTATTTTATGAATCCTAATCTTCATTTTACTTTCAAATCTGAATCATTGAAACAATTTTGAATCTCAGAATAAATAGAAATCTAATGACATAAGAGAAAATATAAATAATAACTGTCTTTTTTTTCTTCTTATAGTCCACTCATCATAAATGTTCACACATTCAGTTAAGTGTTAAATTACTGGTCTGGGGTCTGGTTGTTGAGTTCATCTTATAATTATTCTGGTTCTGAACGACCAACAGGTAGTATTAGAGCTTTAAAACAAATTAACAAATTTTAACTGAAAAATTGAAGAAGAAAAATATGTTTTTTTAAGATTTGTGGTTTGAAAGTAAAAATATTTTTTAAATGTTCCGAGTAATGCTAAACTTTACTTTTTGGAATTAGATTCTGCAAGTTTTACAATGGCTGCGGCCATTGTTTCATTGGGTGCAGCCATTTTTTCAATGGCTGTAGTGATTCTTTCACAGCTTTGTTTATTGTCATGTGCTACTGTTGTTAGTGTGTGTGTAGCATCTGCAATCTTTGTATAGACTTCTGATAGAATTTTTAACTGTTCAGCTGTGGCCTGTAACAAAGATGCATTTCACTGCATCAAAATGTGGAACTTATACAGCTACCTATATCAAATGTAAATTGTGGATTTCTTGAAAAATTTATGAGAAAATTGATTTATGTAATTAATAAAATAATTATTTAGTGGTAAGATTTTCCTCTTTTTTTTACTTACACGTGCATTGGTTGCATTTTCTTCTTGCGCCCGAGTATAATTTTGGAGAAACATCACCTCATAATCATATCGTTTTCCTGAAAACAAGTAATTACATTTTGTTGCAATTGCTTCATGACAGGATTTTAAAAGGTTTTTTTTATTAATGTAATATGTTTGCTGTCCTATTATAAAAAAAGACCTGAAAAAATATTTCATTTAGATAAGAGTTGCAGTAACTTTGTTTACGCTGTTTCTTTTTATCTTTAATAAAATTTCTTAATCAGCTATTTTATTTGAGGGAATATTTTGTATCTTTTTTAAGTATTGTTCTATTGACACAAGTAGGCCTAAACATTTAACAAATTAAATTATGCACACACATTTTGTGGCAATCGTTGGTGTACAGGATGTCTCTGGTTCATGTGTTGAACCTGGTTGAGTCTGTGGGTCTGGTTGAGCCTGTGGGCCTGGTCGAGTTGATGGTCCTGATTGAGTCGATGGCAGTGTAAAAATTGTCATATCCTCTTTGTATACATCTTGTGTAGCTGTAATATAATTTATATTGTGTAAAAGTTCCGGGAGCTGAAGGAAAAGTCAAAGGATAGGTAGGGTACATTGGTGGTTTAAGCTTCACTGACAAAAGGAATGAACTTCTCATAAGACAACATCTAATAATAATAATTAGTTTATACAGTTATAATTATTTGTTTGATTTTGTATTGCACCTGGAAACTGCTGTGGATGGAAAGTTTTAGGTTTAAAGTTTGAGATCACAACCAAATGTAAAGAGTATTGTACTTATACTTGACAACATAAATGTATTTTCTCTAAGCTACTCTCCTCATTCACCTCTATTAGATTGGGTTTACTGAGGTTCTTTATTTTTAAAGTTTCCCACTCTTCACATAAATGTGGATACAATTCCTATAAAGATTCTTCCTTTATCATCCCTACCTCACTGTAAAAATGTGAACTGGCCAAACAGGTAGTAAGATTATGTGCAAAGATACATTATTACGGTACTCACTTACATGTATATGTTGGCAGAATATTGTCCTCAACAAGCATCATTTCCAAATCATTGTCCTGGAAAAATAAAAAGTTAGGGGAGATGTTATAGCTCTTAAACAACGTGATAGTTTTATTTGGCCAGTTCTTTTTTCTTTTGTTGAACTTGGTGAAATCTTCAAATTATGTGTTAATTAAAACATTTAAATGTTAAAAAGATAATTATAATTTATAGTTGCTACACCTTCATTATTAAATTGTGTTCAGAAATATGTGACTCACATTCATTAAAATATATCTATGTATAATACATTAATTGAATAATAAAGCATGTATAATCATCTAATTAGTATCTGTCCCTCTAGATTAGTTGTGCAGCCTCACTGGAGTATTGACCCCAATACCACCATGTAAATAAAAATATATGTTTCTAAGGTTGTTAGATATCTGTAGCCAAAGTCATTTTATTGTACCTAACATTAGCTACAGGATGAATTTTACTTAGCAGAGATTTTTTGTCATCTCTAACTCGAGATACCAAATGGGGTCATTACATGAGGGTTGCACACTACTGCTCTAGATAAATAATATCATTACTTAGTAAATAGGGCCTCTTTCATATGAGAGCTTATTAGCTGGTTCATGATTATTATACAGCTCATCAAAATATGATAGTGACATACGGTAATAATTTTTTTTAATACTCCTAAGTTCATGAAACATGTTGGTTCTCAAAGTGCATTATGATTTGAGTTATTCTACCTGGTTTGAATATGAAATCTGTACACTAGTCAACACATTATTTACTATGTCACCAATCTTTTACATTTTTCCATCATCATGTGAACTTCGGTTGGCTTAAATCTTACCAATTCAATAGAAGAAAGGCTTGGAATGCCGATGCTGGATTCCCATCCAATCACAGCAATTACTTTTTTGTCTAGTGTGGTTAGTTTATCTTCAACATCTGGGTTGTTTGTCTGTGTGCTGCGTTTATGGCCGCAGCTCTACCTCTGGTATTTCTTTTTAAATCACGCCATACCAAAAAAAATGTTATTTTGTGAATGCAACATTTTCTTCTTGATTTTTAGATGTTTCTGTTTTGACATTGTCTTGTTTGTATATTTAAGTTGTATTCAATATAAAATAACATTTGCCATATTTGCCTTTAATTAAAGTTAATATAAATAAACCTTCTTGAAACTGTTTAAATATTATTGCCTATATTTTATTTACTTAACCTACTTGACTTTGAACAAAGTATTGTCCACTAAATAAATTACAAGGAAGTATAAGTTTTTCAAACAATATCAAGCAGTTGAGATATAGCTCCCAAAGTACTGTGACAAGGCCTAAAAGACTGGCTTTTGTCAATTAGAACAATGGCAGAATAATGAGTTTGTTAGTGACTATATTAATTTATATAGGAGGAAATAATAGGAACAACACAAGATTGACCTAATTTATTTAATGTTTATGACGGTGTAATTTAAAAATACAATTTACTATTTTTTAATCTTAAGTCAACCACACTCCCTGTGGGGTCAGTATCTTAGCTGTATTGCCTAAGTTCCAACCAACCACCACAGATAGCGAGTTGCAATATTACAAAATAAAAGAAAGGTAATCACTAAGGACCTATATTATCCATTCTCAGCAAGCCCAACAAAACCCTTGTCTCACCAGAGTAATTATAGCTAAGCCTAAGGGAAAATACCATGAGGTAGTCTGGGTACAGACAAGAACAAGCGAAGGTAACAAATACAGCCCAAGGGCTAGTTTATTAGGGTGATTATTAACATTGAATAATATATACAATTTGATATATTCGACTTTGATAAAATATCAATACTCGGGTATAATAAACAAGGTAATACTCCTCATATTTATAGAAATACAACAGGATATCATATTTTGGCATTTGACAGGAAAGCCGTCCCTAATAAATATGGCCAAACTAAACAAGGGATACATGTAATTTACTTCCCTATATGAATATAACGCTCTCAAAAACTGTAAGTTAACATTACAACCAAACTAACCTTTAATACGTCTCGAACGATAGTAAACATAACAAACAAGATTAAAAGTCATCTGACTGTTAACAATATAAATGATCTAAAACCTAATATGTCCCATGAGATAGTAAATAAAGCAACAAGAATTAAAGTCATCTGACTGTCAACAATATAAATAATCTAATACCTAATGTGTCCCATGAGATAGTAAATATAGCAACAAAGAATTAAAGTCATGTGACTGTTAACAATATAAATAATCTAATACCTAATATGTCTCATGAGATAGTAAATATAGCAACAAGAATTAAAGTCATCTGACTGTTAACAATATAAATAATCTAATACCTAATATGTCTCATGAGATAGTAAATAAAGCAACAAGAATTAAAGCCATCTGACTGTTACCAGACTGGGTATTTCCCAATTACTTAACAAACACTTAACAACTCCGTATAGACTGACTTCTTTTAACAATGATTGCAACCCTGACCTGAATATAGAAAGATCATGGTCAAAGTTTAATTTCTCTCTTTTACAATAATTTACCTAAACTTCGCCATGATTTGAACCCTAACCTGAAATATACAATGATCTTGGTTAAAGTTTAATTTCCCTCTTTTACAATAATTTACCTAAACTTCGCCATGATTTTAAATCTAACCTGAAATATAGAAAGATCATGGTCAAAGTTTAATTTCCCTCTTTTACAATAATTTACCTAAACTTCGCCATGATTTGAACCCTAACCTAAAATAAAGAATGAGCGTGGCCTATGAGTAATATCCATCCTTGACAATAACTTACGTTAAAGCAATCCTAGGGGCCTACATAGCGCCCAAGTGTTCCTTACACCTAACCGACATCAAAGAGTGCCATTCATTGCAGGCCATAGGCTTATATTTGATTCTGCTCAGCGGGGGAAACATGTAAGGAAAGAATTACATCATCGAGCCGTCACTAATATCCAATCACATAGTCCAACTCCTCCAAAGCGCAGTTGAGACTCACATAGCCACGGGGAAGGGGGTGACCTCGGACACCCGAGCCACTGATATCCTCTTATAATTGCAATCTCGCGCATGCACGCTTTGAACGGATTGTCTTAGTTTGGAGAAGAGATGGGTAAATCGCTGACTTCCCATTCAAAGTTTTATGCAGTGCGTACAACAAGGTCGTTCTGTGGCGTAATCGTTTCTTTTCTGTTACTGCACAACTAGCATACCCCACTTTGAAGAACACTACTACAAACCATAGGCGTCGCTAACTATTAATTATTGAGGAGAGTGGGGTGTGCGATGAACCCATTTTTACTTTTAAAATAAATATTTTATGCCAAATGAATAACACTAATAATATAGATTATAGAATTAATTATATAAAGAAGTTATACTATTAATTTATGAATTGCTCCAAACGTGAATTTTTGAATGTATGAAAAAACATTTACTTTTTTTTTAACAGTACTGATATTGTCATACCTTCTTCCACTGTTCCCTTGATTGGTCAGGTCCTAGTTCATTAAGTCGATTTGTCAGTTCTTCCCATTGTTGGGTTGCATTAATGGCACCTTGTGGACCCATTAGCTTCCCAGTGGCAAATGCTGAATCAGAAGCCATGTAGTCCACAAGAAACTCCCATTGTCAACCATTCACTCTCCCACTTCTGATTGTTTTGGGCCTAAATAAATAAAGGTTTAGTTGGATTTGTATACGCCTCTAGTATGCTGCAACTATTTTGCATGCATACAAATGGCGATATTTTGTTTAACTATACCTTCTTTTTTTTCCAAAGCTTATAAAAGTGAGGCCTAAATATTTAACTTAGAAGTTCAACCAATAATTATTGTACATTTTCTTATTTTATTGAAACAGTTTTTTGTGTACTAAATAGGTATAGTAATGGATGCTTTATTCTTAATATACGCCTAATGTTGGAAAAAACCATTCTATTTCTGGGTACGGTTTATATAATCTTGTACAATCAAACATTTTGAAATAAAGCACAACCATAACAATGTAAATTTATATTTACATATTTTGTTTACTGATATTGATTTAACTACACTCTTCAATATAACTCAAGTTTAGTACTACACTATTAATTATAGGCTTAATTGAAATATATTTAAATAGTAATATTATCTAAAACAAAATAGTTTATAAGCATAGTTATTTACTCACATTGTCTCCATTTCAACTTGCTTGTTGATGGTTTCAAGTGAAGGCGGAAAGATAAGTTGAATTTTCATTAGTGTTCAATTATGTCATGGTCTTACCAACTTCGTAATATACCTAGCTAAGGTAGCTACCATGGTTGCCAAAATACTCTTTTTCCTATGTCAAAGTGTGTACACCGTCATTCACGCCATAGCGTATTACGCCATTAGTGCCATTACGTATTCGTTGTTTTGTCGAAAAGTAAGAAAATGGCCGCTATCCCACGGGCGTCATGGAATACGAGGAGCTAAATAAAAAGATCCATACTTCGCCTGCTGTAGGACGAGCATGGATCTTTTCATTTTGCGCGTCATACGCCATGATGGCCATCTTCTGACGCGACGTCATAACTGTGAGCATGGAACGCTCTGTCATAGCTGCTATGACGTGTATAAAATGATGTGGAAACTTTGATGGGCACTTGTGTGTGAATAGAGTGAGTTGGCAACCATGATAGCTGGCCTAGCTATGTATATTATAGGGTTGGGTAACACCATGAAGTAGTTGAACACCAATCAAAATACGTATTATCTTGCCGCGAGTTTCAAAACAGCCATGTGAGTTGCAATGTACTTGATAAAATCTTTATTCTTAATATTTACATTTTAAATCATAAATGTATATATTTAAATAGGAATATATTAACATTAAAATGTATTTACATTGGTCAAGGTAATGACCCTAAATTATAAAAATTAATATAATCAATTTGATCAATTTTATGAAGTGTAATTATAAAATATTTTACTTACATAGTTATGAAAATTATATGCGTTATAGATACAGTATCATAAAAAAACTCGTATCTAATGATTTAACAATAGGCCTATATCGAATTTAGTTTTCTATTAAAAGTATAGTTATAAAGTGTATTCATGTAGCGTGTCAATCAAATAAATTGGACAGCTACCATTAAATATCAATATTTTAATAATTTACGAAAGAAAGAAACAATATTAACATATTTAAAAAATAATCTACCTCAAAGTTTATTTTCTCTGACTAGATGCAGTCAAACAAAATTACGTATCTCCATAAATTGAAACACGTGGGTGTTCAAAAATATTACCTTTTGATAAATACTGTAGCGGATATCAAAGAAGAGGATTAATAGTATCATATTTATGAATAAAATACTTTAACGCATGCTCTCTGCCATTGGATGATGTCGGATAAATTTACATACACTTGCCATGCGGTCTACACGAAAGTATAGTAAAGTACATCTATATCACAAATTCTCATTTAAATAGTAGCTGAGCCTGAATAATATAATCATACCAGATATATTTAAATAAAAGATGCCTTAGTATTTACTCACCATTTCAAGATGTTCTTGGATTTATTTGCCACGTGCGGGAAAAGAAAAAATATTCAATGATGGCTGCCACACGTACTATCACAACTACATCTGATGAAGGAAAGAAGAGTATATTGAGATCGACACACTGACCCACTCCACGTCTGAGAAGACTAGCGGCAATCCAAGGAACCATGTTTCCTCCTTTCCCTGCAAGCGGCGGTCCCTGGTTCACTTCTCTTTCCCCCCGCCTTCATCCGTCTTTCTCCTTTTCTATATTCCTGAGCTTATCACCCGTTTTGTTTTGTTTTGTTCCGTTCGTATCAGATTTGGGAATATATATAGGGCTGCTCTCAGGTTCACATTATACTCGTTCTACTACAACCCAGCGTCGAAGGAGGAACTTCTGCACCGTCACACAACGAATAAAAAGACGACCATGAAGTATTGGCCGTCAGATCCACCACCGCCTTGGCCAGGACGACTTACTTGGAGCACTTAAGTATCCTGGAAAACGTCGTCAAGTCCTTATGACTTAGAGTCTAGTTTTTGTTAAAAAAAAAACTAGACAATGTTTATCTAGACATTTTGATATGTTCTGTCGAAGCCGATTTGTGTTTGTTTAATATTATGTCGAATGGACAGTTAATTCATTTCAAGTCTTGTAGACTTCAAGATGGAAAAGTTTCAGTTAATTGTTTAAATATCGTGTCCTACAATCTGAAGGACAAATCCTTTTTGACTTAGTATATCAGTCCTAGCTATTATTTTTCCCTGTGTCCTTATGATACAGTCTGTACATTATGAGCCTTTGGCTTAGAAAGTAGTAATGTCTTAATTATAGACTTGCTAACTTCCACAAGTTCCATTAATTTATTTTGAGCCAATGTTTTTTTATCACGCCGTGCACATCATATGCATCTGTTTAATATTTGGATGGCTACAACCAGGTTGTCTGTCATGTTTTCCATATCATAGTTGGGTTAATGGGAATCTATATTTTGAGTTAGTCAATAGTCACGCTTCGCATGCAGTATTAGAATCGGTGAGCAAACCGTCGAACTGTACTAAATTCATAGTGGGGTCCGTGCAAATAATACCTTTTCTTGGCCTGTTGTTTGGCTCCTATTGTTTTTGTGTTGTTCTTAGTGCAATTGCTATTAGAATTTTACGTATTATTGAATGCTCTTGCAGTACCGAAAGGGAAAGATACCAGCCATAGTATTAGTTTGTTGACACCTGTTTATTAGCCATCGACCGCTGTTATCAACAGATCTTTCTGTTGTTTATCATCATCCAAAATGTTTAAAGGAAATTATCTTAAAACCCAATCAAGCAAACTGATCAAAATTTATATGTATACCTTGTTCAACACCTTTTGTTAATAACTGTTTAATTGTTTTCTCCTTTAGAAAACTTCTACCTGTAGCCTGGCGCCTGCATAGCCCTTGTAGCTACAGTCTAATCTATAATAATATAATATTTAGCACCGCGTCTTACTATCCGTTCGGGCTATACGCTTACAGTCTAATCATCACATTTCACCAACGTCTTATTGTTTGCATAAAGCTTCAAACGTATAACCTTTAATATTATTGTAATTCTTAATTTTTGTTATTTTTGTTTTGTGTAATAAATATAATTATTGTTACTAATGTATCTTGTTCAATTTAAATTTCAACCTGTTTTATCACGTCATCTAATTAGCCCAGTAGGGACAAGGTTACATTCAATTTGCTTTTCTTCCTCCTACAGGCATGGGCAAAAATAAATATTAGTAGACCTAATCATCACGTTTTTAATGCATTCACAATAATTTGTATCCAGTCATATAGTCTATCAATTATCTATCAAATAACCACAATTATAAGTGTGCGAGTGAATGGGAGTAGCTTGTGGATTAGGCCTTTATGATTTCCCCCTCATAACTGGGAAGGCAATAACAGGTCCACAAGAATCTGTCATTAGCTCGGACAGAACTGGCATCAGTGAGAGGAGATAACATAATTCATGTGTTATTGTAAATAACTAAACTTTCTTAACGAGTGTGGCTTTTATCCACAGCTTATGGGGAAGGGACAAAATCCAGCAGAAAAAACTTTAGCGTTCTTGCTCGAGTTATTTTTCAATTCTACTTCTAGACAAGTTTTGACTTTCTTTGAATATCACCTATGTAAATTCACAAGTAAACTAGTTGTAGGTTATGCAATTGAAGATCAATCATAAATCAGGCTTAGGCCCTGAAATGGCAGTTTTGTGTCTGGATCACAGCTTCAGAGTAGTGGAAAATAGTTTTTAACAATACAAGAGATATTCATTCTCTTCAATTCAACTAAAACTAGTGAAAACACAGTGGTTTAAAGTAACTACCCTTAACTATATAACTGTGCCTATATTGTCAGTTGGTATTTTGTATATACGGTTCAGGACATCATCATATGAAATAGCTCATAATGAATTGTAATATCAACATCAAATTCACATAAACATTTTTTAATAATAAAAATATAATGGTTTCAAGAATTTACTTTTTTTTTCAACCTTCTTAACATCCCCCCCCCCTCCCGCAAATTATTTACGTGACCTCACCTACATATTTAAACTAACTTCTCTTTTAATCATAGCAGTACTTTTAAGTAAAAGTAAGACTGATTTTAAAAATGAATACTGTGACTGGTTTTATTGCATAGACAAAATGTGAAAGTACCTAACTTTTACCCTCAATCAGGGATGACGAAACTTGTCCAGCCAGTATGCCACTAAAGGGCTAGTTGAATTTTTTGAATTAGTCTAATGTGACACCTATTATTTACATTTTAAATGTGTATTCAAAAATTAAACTTGATGAATATTAAGTATTGTAATAAATAACTCAAATCAAATTGTAGTAATTTTAATAATGCCTAGATTTAAATAAGGAAAATTTATCGTATTAAATTTTCAAATGTGTATTGTGGAGGATACTTTGAGACAGGACCAGTACCTCAAGGTTCTGAAAGAAGTGCTTCTCCCCAAAGCAAATTTCTGGTTTCCAATTGGAGAGTTTGTCTTTATGCATGATGGGGATCCTTGAATAAGGTCAAAACAATCTCAATTTTTTTGTCCGAAGAAGAAATTAGTGTACTTCCCTGGCCAGACAACTTGCCTGACCTAATCCCCATCTAAAATCTCTGGTCCATAATGAAGAAAAAAGAATCTCAAAGTCGCTTAACAACTAAGCATCAATTGAATGAGCGACTCACTGAGATCTGGCACCATGACTTAGATGTCAGAAGAAGCTGTATCAATTTGGTTTATAGTATGCCTAAAAGACTTTAATCCGTTATAAAAACAAAGGGAATGCATATCAACTACTAAGTATTATATTAAATTAATATTTTTATATGATTTTAACTGAATAGATAAAAATAATTTTTTTAAAAAAGCTATTGAGTCTAATAATTTGTCCACCCTCTGTACACCACCGAGGCTAGTTATCCTGACAAATATCTGAGTAACTTAGTTGTATTCATCTGTTAAGTAAAGCCTTGGCAAACTAGAGTGTTAACATTGTAGAAATTGTTTTTTGTTTGTCAAAACATTATGATTTCACAAACAAGGGAGTGACAAAGAGATTGTGCTCGGCATGAAAGGATTTTAGAAACAACACGTTTTATCTGTTTGAAACAGCTGTGTTAGAAGTGGAGGAAGTTTTGCTTGGGTAGGGACGAACAACTACCCACAATTTGGTTAAAATATCTTGTAGCCAAACGATACTAGACATTGGTTGCAACTTGAAACGAAAGAAACACGAACTTCAACAATGATGAGTAAAATTAAATATATCGGTATAATGCTTCAATATCCTCAAAAAAATAAAAAAGGTAATATACAAATAAGGGGTTCTTTGACTTATATGGATTCATAATAAACATTGTACGCTGCGATGTCTTCATATTCAGGCTAATGTTTATATCACTCAAATATAAAAATATATAGTTAAAAAGGTCTGGAACTTTTGTTTGTAAATATACGTGATAAATTGTCCGTTATAATATAATCGTGTTATTCTTAACGTAAATATATAATAATCAGATACATATATGCGTGTTATTTTATTTATAATTATACGTAGACAACTCAAATAATCAGTTATAATAGTATACTATTATTTTATGTTGTATATAACGTAAAGATATGGCTCGTATTAGCCAGTTATAGATACAGTAGCCCCATGGCTTCTTTGCTGCTGACTGACAGCTCACAGTTGACTTCTGGCAGTCAACATTTAGGTATCTACCTAAATTTTGACTGTCAGAAGTGACAGCTGCTAAGCACATGTTTATGCAGATCATATGGTCAGGCGTATGGATACATAATTTGGTCTGGTAGCTTTTCAAAGCTGTCAGCTGTGAGCTGTCAGTCAGCACCAAAGAAGCCATGGGGCTACTGTACATGTTATTATTATATGTAGTCTATGTATAACGTAATTATATGGCTCAAATAGTTATAGATGTGTGTTATATTTGTATGTAGTCTAAGTATAGCGACAATAGATGAATGTCTTAAATACTCAGTTTTATATGCGTGTTATTTTTTATATCATTTATACGTAGACAACGCTAATGGTAAGTCAATGATTAGTATTATTTTTGGACGTTGCTGAAATTAATTAAGCAACTCAAATGATCAGTTAAAAATATGTGTTATTTTTTTAGATACAAATAATTATAAGAAGACATCTCAAATGTTTGATAAAGATGAGTATTATTTTTGTATGTAGCTATACTTAGACAAATAAAATGGTCAGTAAAAGATACGTGTTATTTTTGTATTTAATCATAGTTAGACAACTCAAGTCAAATGGTTGGCTATATATGCGTGTAATTTTTGTTACTAAATAGGATTGTGTGTCTACTCCTCCAAACAAACTAACACCTGAAGCATATACAGCCGTTCAAAGAGTAGTGCGCGAGGGGTTGCCTATGTAGCCACCACTTGCCCATCCAAGAACGTACACACAACTTTAGTAACGTTCCTCTGCGCGTGCGCAACAATAGAAAATGAAACCCAATCGACCATGGTGAGGGAGGATTATTGCTCGGTGTTCAGATAGCGTCAAGCTTTGCGCGGGAAACTACAGAATTAGAGCTCCATGACGTAATGTTTGTTGATTTGACCAAAACTGAGAGGACCTCGTTCATCACGCAGACGGATGGGTGCTATATACCAGGGTGAGTAGTTTATTCCAAACATAATTTAATGTACCCTAGCATTTGGCTGTATTTTTTAGCTTTGCGAAATTAAAGATTTAAAGGTAAATTTAAAAATCTGAGAATATTGAAGAACTTGGGTAAATAATAGTTTATGCCACAACAACTATAACAGTTACAGTTTATATTTAATTATGTTCCTATATTTACTTACATAGACATGCAAATATATTTGTGTTGATTTCTGGAAGTAAAAGTTTGTGTCAAATTAGCTCAAAATAAGAATTATCTAGGTTAAAAATTCTTAACTATCAATATATCAAAATTATTACTATTCTGTCTTGAAGTATATATATATATATATACTTTTTAATTAAGTAAGGCCTTTGAAAATGAATTTGATTCTTAAGCTCTTTTGTAGATAACCGCGTTCCTCGTTCTTAATGCCATAGAATAAGAAAGTATATATTATTTAATTTATGATATTTGATGAAGTGTTTCAACAACAATGTATAGACTTATTATTTGGTTTCAAAAATCTTACGAGTTTTTATTATTTCCGTTAGAAAATTAGATTTATTGTTATGCTCTTTGGTGGTCACAGATTTTATTATTTTCTTAATGATTCTGTAGAAGTGTATGCTATTTGATTTATGCTTTTTGGTGAAATATTATGATGCTCTTTTTAATTTTTCTCGATCCATTGGAGAAATAAATATTGTGATTGTTAAAAAAAATGAACTCAAAGTTTTGATAAATTTTAACGTTACCCACTGAAACATAAAAGTGGTTTTCACTATGTCGTCTATCCGTCTATTTGTTTGTCTATAACTCAGCTCAGAGACGAAACTATTTTAAATATAAGACAAGGAAAGTTGTAATACTATCAGAAATAAAAATATTTAATCTGGCATATATTTCTATAAAATCAATAGTTTATTTTATTGGTAATGAGGAATTTAATAGCAATGCGATGACATGAATATGTGCAACACCTAGTAAAATATCGAAAATTTTAACCGGAAGTTGAAATTTTAAAACGAAGTGTTGACCTTTGTGGACCCATTATGGATCTCTTTTATTGGTCCAAACATACACATGCCATAAATTCTTTAAAAATAAAATTATAAAATTTAAAACGGGGACTCAAAAAAGTTTTACATAAGTATAGTGCAATATATGCTTGGGTTTGCTAGTGTATATTGTTTCGTTTCACATGTATTACGAGTTTTGAGTAAATATCTCCATTTTTACACAATAGAGCGAGAAAGTCCGTGTGGAGCTCCGTACCATTTATTTTTAATATAGACAAGATATTTCTTAAAGATTTCTTAGATTTTAACTTTTTTAATCGAACTCAAAATAGTAGCCCTAGCATATGCCTACGTAAAATATATCATGTTGTTACTTACTACTAGTCCTACCAGTTAATTACGCGAGAAAAATAAGATCATAATTAAGTTGACAATTCGTTAGGAAAAAATATTGTTTGCTATTAATTTTTATTTGTAATTTTAATAGAAAAAATATTAATCAGAAAAACATTATGCACAATTTATTTCCATGGTCAATCTATAAGAAGGCACATTTATAAATATTACTTTTCCATAAAGAATATGTTTAATTAAAATATATATGACTACTATCCATGTTGATACTATATTTATTTATTAAATCATTCATGCAACAGGAATATTATGTTTCTTGCGTGTACAACTGAACACGTTCGCATCATATCAGTTCTTTGAGGTTTTATTTCATTTTTACTGTTTTGTTGTTCACCTGTCAGGAGTGACGAGTTAATGCAATTTTATGAAAATTTAGCCCGTTTCACCCCACATATAGCACGCAACTTAGGTAGGTAATACATCTCTAGCCAGACATTGCATCTTGATTCTAATTTCTGTACTCTAATTTTAAAAACAATCACAGTGATACCAGAGAAAAGTTTTACATATTTTATAATAATACAACAAAACTGTAAATGAACGTATGTTAGGATGAAAAAACGATTGAAATCATCCCAATTTAAATGATACCAATTAAAGAATGTATACAACCATGTTTTGATACGTTTTCTGGTTTGATCGTGAACTCGTATTTAACTTACCGGTAAATTGGTCGTAAGATAGAGTTTTAAGAAATCAAGCTTCAAAGTATTTATCTTTGGCGTTTGATTAAACTGACTCATAGGTCTAAGGGACTAAATTAGTATTTCACTTTGTTACAGTCATTGGAGAGATCGGGGTTTGAATCATAGCTAGATGGTTTTCTAACACTCTCGCCATGCTAAAAGAGATTTATTTTATTTTAATACAGTGGAATACAAACTCTTTTTATTTCAATCTAAATATGAATTTATTACTTAATTTTCAGGGATTTTTCAGATTATACTATGTGATTTTAGACATTTTTTATTTTTTAAATCTAAAATATTCAATTGAATCAAGACAATCACAAAATGTGAATTATAGCTGCTATTTTATTTAATTAATTTAACAATTACCTATCTGCTTCCATGGTGGCATAATCAAAAGCGCTATTCTTGCAGATGACGGGGAGATTAAGGTACGAGTCTCTATCGGGTGTACTAAGGATGGTTTTTTCAAAATAGGTTTCCACTCTCTCTCCACGTAAATGTGGGTACACTTCCTTTAAATATAACCTTTCTAATCTCTAAAACCCTTAGCGTAGTTAGTACATAAGCGTATAACCCGAAAGTGAAGTAAGACCGGACGATAAAAAAAACAATTACTCAAATCGAAGGTTTCCTGGTCAAAGGCGTCAGCCTCATCCTTTTTTTTAGCACCACGCCTTACTACCCATTTGGGCTATACGCTTAAGTACTAATTACACTAATGGGTTAGGAATTGCTAAGGATGAATTTAGAGGAAGTGTACATGAATTTGCGTGGTTGGACAGTGGAAAACCATTTAGGAAAATAACACCCTCAGTTCACCCAAGCAATATTCGAACCAAAATCTCCACGTCCTCAGCAGTCTAGCTTAACACGAAACTAGCGGGTTAGCTAACTATGCCACCGAGGTGGGTGAGCCTCATCTTGTTTGGTATTCTTTTGAGGGGGTGAAGTTTGAATCTAGGTCGGATGTAAATTGTATTGTAGTAGTTTTTTTCCTAAATAATTTATAAACTACCCTCTACAGTAATGTAGATACATTTCTCCTCTAAATTAACTTTCTCATTTCTACGCATTAAGGAATTATCTAACAAAATCATTTGAAATAATATAACAGATTATTAAATAAAAAATATTAAAATCATATTGCCCAGAGTGTGTGGAGCATTATGTATACCACCCAGTCAAAATGATAAATTAACAAATATTTAATACTTTGCCTGAATGCTTTGGTCACTATGCATAGTGCCAGGTCATTTTTCATAGTTACCTGTTATTCACTTTTCCCATAACATATACATTAAGTACACAAAGGCCTCACAAAAATCTAATGAAACGTGATAAAGATAATGTAGGTGAACATATTTAGGTAAAATTTGGTGTAAATTATCATTGATAATGGATCAATCGCCGTTCAAAGGAATTAATTTAAATATAGTTTATAAATGACAACTAGACACGGAAATTGAACCTTAAGTCTTGGTTGTGATTATAGTAGCTCTAGGTAGTCGACTCTCTCGCTCCATCACAAATTTTGTCTTAAATTATGAGTGATTAATGATCCAGTATCAATGAGCACGAAATTAATATTGATAGACCAGTTGTAAAGATTTGGCGTGGAAAGCCAATGGTGCCGGTTTTTATTTATGTGTTCAGGTGTCATTTTGAAACCATATTTAAATAATAGGAAACATTGAAAAATGACGCCTGGACACGGGAATTGAACCCAGGATCTTTGGCTTGGTACGTCAATGCTCCCACTGAGCTATCCCTGTATCATCCAGTCCTCAGGGTCATTCTTCACTCATATTTTAAGACAGTCCCTGTGATGAACTTATGAGAGAGTCGACAACTAATTTACTAGATCTACGGCTCATGTCCGTAATTAAAATAATTCATTCCTCAAGCTTCGCCTTTCGTATATACTTAATTGTATAGCATTGTCTGCTTCCATATATTTAAATAGTCACGATAACTGAATCATTGGAATCACGTAAACCAAATTTGCCTCGGCTGTGGGCATGATTACCGAGGCATCATACAAATTAGGTTTCAGGCGTAAATAATCACACGTTTTACTCGCTTATGAACACTCGCTAACATGTTTTTTCCTATCTTCTTACAAAAAATATATAAAAATTAGCAGGATTTCTCTCAAAAGTATATTACAATACAACATTAATACTATAGTAGCTAGTTTAATTTAATATTGTTTTTTCTACAAGTGTGGAAAGTAATCATAGGCGTATGAAAATTACATGCGTCCTTAAAAATAGAACGATTGTAACGAGATATTCCATTGGTCCTGGATTTATTACGGTGTTACCCACTTTGGTGATAACAAGGTCTAAGCTCTAAGGCAGGGGTGGGCAACCCTGTTATCAATCACCACAAGTGGCGAATTAGATATGAAAGTGTGGAGAATTTGAGCGTACCAACTATCACAGTAAAATAAACTTTTTCCTGATGGCGTGTGCTGATTGTAACTTGATATTTCCTGCATTTCATTGTAAACATTCCGTATATGCATTGAGTTCAAATATTCAGTTAATGTTTCTTCAATTTGTCAGACCAAAGGATTGTCAAATTTAGCATCAAATCGTCCTACATTTTCAATCCAAACAATTTTTATCATTTGCTTCTGACGCAGTGATAGCTGAGTAGTCAAAGGTTATATGTTTTTAATAAACTTGTTCAAACCGTGTGAGCTGTTTTAACATGCTGTGGTGAATTTCACTTCTCATTCACCACACCTTTGGCTACATTAAAAAAACATGTTGCCCACCTCTGCTCTAAGGCGTCATCACTCACAATATACTGGACTGGACTGGAGAGATAAAGGTTAAAATCCAGATCGGGTGTACTGAAGGTGATTTACCCTAAATGGTTTACCACTCTCCCTCCACGCAAATTTGGGCACACTTCCTCTAAATTAAATATTACTCCTCCCTAGCACATAATCGTATATTTGTGTGTAGCACGAACGAGATTAAAGAGTTGGTGCTAAAAATAGTTACGAGGCCTAGTTCTAACAAATAATTTTACATATTTGTGTTTATATAAAATTATGTTATTAGTTATACCCACGGGGGTGGAGACCCCGTCTGAATTTAAAGCTCATTTAGTCTTGTTCGAGGGTGATGAGGTCAGGGTTCGAGTGCCAGCCAGATTTATTTAGGGTGAATTTTATTAAATGGTGCCCCACTCCCGGTACACGTAAGTGCAGGTACATGTCCTCTAAATTCCAACTTACTCATCCCTACCATATTAACATAATTAATATAGATACGTATAGCCCGAACAAGTTGTGAAACGTGGAGGTAAAAGAATTGTTTCTACACACAAGTTTTTAATGGTAAAATTTAAATTTGTTTTAATTGTTTACTATTATATTTTAAACAATTTTCATTAAGTTTTTTAAAATTGTAAATGAATGATATAAATATTTAAAGCAGTTGTATAAAATAAAATTCCACAAATCGTACCTTTATAAATCATATACAACATTATCTTAACTCAAAAACCATTAATCATTCCTATTGTCAAAGTAAACGCGACGGGGCATTCCCGGATATTGGCGGTTATTTCTGCCCCACTCTTCTATACTTGTTCGATCACAGCGAAACAATTTGATACTGGACTTTCTGTTTCTTTTCATAGTGCTATTGTCCACAGTGATATAATGTGCCATTTTACTATCACGTGAATTCTGATTGGCATGAAAAAGATTGCGGCGACATATTAGGACTTTTTCATTCAAAATAATATATTTCATTGCATTCACTTTTGCTCAAAGCTCGCACAACTCTATACGAGTATATTGACGCGCCCCTGAACAGATAAAACGCAACACGCGTGGCATTTGTGTATGAAAAGTAGGTGATTTCCAAACTAAAATGCAGTAGCGTATTGGTTTGCTTTTATTCCTTCAGGGTAAAGGTTATTAACGTTTTTTTTTTAGCACAGCGTCTTACTGCCCTTTTGGGCTAGACGCATAATATATAATAACTACTCTATAAGGTAGGGATGAGGAAGGAAGAATTTAGAGGTAGCCTATCCGATTTGTGTGGAAGGAGAGTGGGAAACCATTTAAGAAAAACCACTCAAAGCACACCCTAATAGGATTTGAACCCCGATCTTCCCATCTTCAGCAAGCCAGTCTAACATATAAGTGACGTCTTAAGTCATCAAACCCCTGAATCAGTTGGTGGGGGATCATTAATGTTATTTTTAGTACCACGTCTGTAACCGTTTGGACTATAATTCTATGCACTAATTACGCTAATGTATTAGATATGAAGAAGGTTAAATTTAGAGGAAGTGTATCTGAATTTGCGTAGAGAAAGAAATAGTGGAAAGTGTATATTAAAACTGCAGGTATAATCATATGTGGATGAACATATTCAGTGCATCTAGATGAAATTCAAACAGGATTCGAATAGATTGGAAACACAGACCTCCCAGATCATAGTCTAGCACTTTGGCATTTTAGTTACATTTTATTAATACTAACGCATACTTAACTGTGTCACTTTTAATATTTTTCAAAATTAGTTGTTTTTAACTTAAATATGATCGCATTTACCTTTTTTAGAACTGCGTCTTACTATCCGTTTGGGTTGCACGCCTATGTACTAGTTACACTAATATGTTAGGGATTATTAAGGGTTAATTTAAAGGAATGGCACCCGAATTTGCATATAGAAAGAGAGTGTAAACCCATTTAGGAAAAACAGCCTCAGTGCCGGGATTGAACCCCGATCTTCATTAGTCTAGTCTAACACGAGAGTAGCGCGTTAGACCATGCGGTCACCGAAGCGGGTCATTTAAAAATTCAGTTCAAGTAGAAATGGTAAAAAAAAAATGCTTTTCTCCATAATATCTTGCGTAGCTCATGGAGTAATGCTAAATTTTTTTCAAAACGTCTCAATACTCGTTCGAGCTATACGTTTATATAGTGATTAATGAGTACGTTAATATTGTAGGAAGATATACTTCAAAGGAACTGCAGCCAAATTTGCGTTGAGAGAGAGGAAAAAAATTTGGTTAAACCCATCCTCAATACAACCAGTTGGGATTCAAACCCCGATATTCTTGTAAGTAGTAAAACTGATTAAATAAGATTGACGTTTAAACCACTATCCAACGGTGCGGATAGCAATGTTAAAAAATAAATATGACACATTTTAACATTTATTAATAAATAATAAGATGCTGTTTATTATGAATTAGAAAGGGCCCTTAAGAAATATACAATTGTAAAGTGATTGTATAATTACTATAAGATTTATACAGACGAATTAAAAAACTGTACTTCTCTTCTTGAGACACATCCAGGCTACCCACATATTTATATTAATTATATTTAAATGAGAAAGTAAGAATTTGAAAGGAAATGTACCCATACCTTAACATAGGGTTAGTGGGAAACTATTCAAGAAGAGACTCTTCAATACACACCCGTAATTCAAACTCTGACAACTAAACCACCAGCAAATCACTTAAATGGTACCCCTTTGTCCGCGTGTCCATCGGTGTGTGTCATAAGATATCAAATAAATGGTGCGGAACTCCGCACGGACTTTCTCGCTCGATTGTTTAAAAAATTGAGATATTTACTCAAAATTTATAATACAATATACACTAGCGAACCTGAGTAAAAATGGCGCTATACATACGCAAAACAGTTTTTGACTCATGATTTTAAATTTCAGAATTTTATTTTTAAACAATTAACGTCTTCATTTGTATATTTGGACCAATCAAAATATCGATTTTGGGTGGTTACCGCATTGCTATTAAATTTTTCTTTTATCACTTTTGACCAATAAAATAGGTAACTATTGACTATTGAGTCTAAAATGAGATAGATATAATCGTTATAGTCGATTTTGAGAAAATGGAATTTTTATCTTTTCATCCTTTAGTAAACTGCTATTAATTTTAGGGTTAGATAGACGGCGTTGCAAATAGCACTTTTTAGGGTTCAGGGGGTCATGAAACGTCGACATCCAACGTCTCGGGCTGGATTTTTTTGACGGTCGTTATACTTTACCTAAAAGTCTTGGCAAACTAAAAAGGAATATATATATATATATATTTGTGTATAGCTTGAATACTTTTGGTTTTATAAAAATATATTTCAAGTAAGAGATGTTTATTGTAAATAGATCCACATGTATGCAATATTTATATCTCAAGAACTTATAGAGATAAAATTAAAAATGAGAATTTACGCATCAGACCAGAACCCTTGAAGTCATTTTGACGAAAAGTTGAGAGTAGCCATTTGGTTTTTAATATTGATCAAAGCTTAAAAATGAAATATAATTAAAATATTTGATGCCAATTTTAATAAAATTGAATTTTTATCGTTTCGCCCTTAAGATAACAGCCCTTTGTTTTAGGGTTGGATATCCAATTCCAAAAATTCCTCGGGGTAGCCCTACGAAAGCCCTGGATACCAAGTCTTAGCTCAATCGGTAAATAGTTTAGGTTCTAGCGTGAGGTACAAACTGACAGACAGATGGACACAGAGAGAGAGACGTCATTGCGAAAACCACTTTTTAGGCTTCAGGGGGTCATGAGACGTCAACATCCATCAAAATCTCAAGTTCAATTTTTTTTTGACGATCACAATACTTGCTCTACCTGTAAGGTAGCGAGAAAGTAAAAATATTGATATTGGGCTCTTAAGGGCCAACACTTCGTATTAAAATATCGACTTCCGGTATAAAATTTTCTATATTTTATTAGGGGTTGCATAGCTATTAAATTCCTCATTTATCACTTTTGACCAATAAAATAGGTAAATATTGACTATTAAATCCAGTGGCGTGTGGTCAATTCTGGGCAAAGGGAAGCAGTGAGGCTACAATAAAGGTGGTCCGATAGACATAGTTTAATTGGAAGCTCACACTTGCGCTTCCTTGTTTATTGTAGAGTTTAAAGTATCATGGGAAATAAAGGAAGGGGGTGATACAAAATATAAATGGAATAAAACAAAATCATTGGTGATCTAAGAAATATTACTCATTCATTACATAATATATATTAAAATAATAATTGATTGTAATTCTAATTCAAATAATAATAATAATAATAATAATAATAATAATAATAATGGTTAATTTACGATTGCAGATGTTTATTGTCTTGGGTTGTGAACTGCAAATAAATTAGACCTTTGGCATTATGTTTAATAGCTTTACAAATATTATTAATATCACTGAATCCAGATTTATTCTACACGCCATTATCGTTAGTAAATAGTAGGGTCAACTATATAATTTTCCGCCAACCCAATCCCCCGATAGTTAATAAACATTTTCATAAAATTGAGTATTGAAATGTCAAAGTATTTTTTGTTGCTGCGCCTAAAGATGAAGTGGGTCTACCTGTTTCAGTTATTTTCTTTTTTTCGTCAAGAGACCAGGACGAAAAACTGTACTTCAAATTATTACTTATGATTTTTGACACAACAACCCTCTTCTTCCACTACTGCACTTGTTGACGCACTTGTAATTTTACTACTGTACGCAAAGAAACAAACCGCTTCCCTTGGGGGAGCAAACAAGCGTCAATATTCTTGTAAAATAAAACTAAACTTACTGTAAATTGGTGATAAATATATTATTTTATAATATAGTGCTTATAGTTATATCTAGAAAGTAGAAACAATAAATATTGCTAAAAATAACCTAAGAATAATATTTTAACAGTATATTAGTTATGATTATAAATCAATCACGAAAGTAAATTGAGCCAATACTCGCCTAGAGAAACGCCGCTTAACTTTTAAGATACGAACAAATTTTTTTCTTTCAAAAATCAAAAAATAGTCCATGATAGCGCTTAAAAAACGAAAAAGATGACCCCTAGGAGATTGAAATCGGTTCACAACATTTTTAAATACAAAATTCGAACCACTAAAAATGGTCATTTTTTTACATTTAACTAAAGGGGTGTTAGGTCACTTTTTTGGGAATTAAATTGTAACTCTTATTGGTGCTTACCTAAAATAAAAATTTCGTGCAAATATAATGATAACGTTTTGCGTAAATCACGAGTATGTAAAAACAGGTGTTCCCGAAAAACAGCTTGAAAGCGGCCGATAATTGTCATAGAGTGATTTTTCAAAGCACCATTTGTTCTAGAAGAGTTTATCTAAAAACCCCATATAATAAAAAGTAAGCAGTATCCGATTTAATACTTAAAAAGCTCGTCTGAAAACCGGGGTGTTTGTTGCTTCAGGCGCTTGGGCGTGCAAGCGGAGGGGAAGTGGCGACGTGGTGGGGGAAGCCTCTCTAGAGGCTGGGCTTCGAGCGTTTTAAAGTGGGGTATCTCACCGAAATATTAATAGTGGGCATATTAGTGACGCATAAGAAGCAAGTGGTGAATGGTTATTTTTGACGATTCACATTAGTATGGTATTATTTGCCATTTTTAATTTTTAATCAAAACATTGGTTTTCTATTCTCTTTCCTTGCAAAATGTGTATGCACTTCCTCTAATTTTGGCTTACGGTTAAGTGGCTAATTTTTTTTGTGTAAATGTTATTTATTATGTCAACAAAATATAGTTTCAAGCATTAAATAATATCTAATAAAACGGTTGTTTCTAAAATAATTTACCCCGGTGGCGTAGTTGACTGACGCGCTTGTTTCGTGTAGAGCCAGACGGTCGCGGACGGAGGAGTTCGATGTTCGAATCTCGGTCGGGTTGACGAGGGGTGTTTTCCACTCTCCCTCTACGCAAATGTGGATTCAACCTTCCCAATTCCTAGTCCATTAGCGTCAATAATACTTAAGCGTATTATAACCCGAACGGTTAGTAAGACGTGGTGCTAAAATAGTAATATATAGCAAACTGGCCTACACTAGAGGACAAAGTGGTAATCACTGCTTCGGTGGCCGCATGGTCTAACGCTCTACTCTCGCATTAGGCTATAGACGGCTGATTATGGGGAGATTGCGGTTCGAATCCCAGCCGGGTGTACTGAGGGGGGTAGTTTGAGCCCATACCTGCTCTTTGAAGGTTTTGTTTATGATTTCACCCTCTTATAGTTAAATAAGTACAGTAGCACTAATATTTTATACATTGGTGGTCACGGGGCTACAAGTCATTAAGCTCGCACTAGATTAACTTGAAGGGGGAATAAGTGTAGTAAAGCCCGAATCGGTAGTAAAAAAAACGCTGTGGAAGAACAACTGATTATATGTAGATTCCAATTTTTTATATAAATAAACTTTTTGAAAATACAAACCTTTTTCAGCCAACATTTATAAAATAATACTACAGTATCGGTGATATTTTATAGGTAATAATAGTATATCAAAATAGGTTGCTGCAGATCACTTGTCTTGACGTATGAATACGTGAAATTAGATCTAAGGGCTATTCTGGTTGGTCCTATGAAAATGGGACTGTAGTTCGGTGAGACAGTGCTCAACTGTCATGTTCATCTCGAGGATTCGGTTTGAATCTCGTTGGGGTACAGTGGGAATAAATCTCGATATTGAGATTTTCGATCTTGTTTTTCTCTTGCGTGCTGGACCGCCCATCTGGGCTATCCGCATATTTATATTAATGGAACAGGAATCTTTAATAATAAAAGGAATTTCTTGTCTGTGTGTGTGTGTATGTGCGATGCCCAGCCAAATCTACAGCATGCAGAGATCTGAAATTTTTTAACATAGGTGTATAGGAGGGGGTCCGAATGCACCTTGAAGCTGGATTTATAATTAGCTTTTTAATTAGGATATTTTTAACACAATACCACAGTGGGTCACGGACAACGCCGTGTGGGATTGCTAGTTATGAATAATTTAAAAGATAAGTGTGCCTTCATTTGCGTGAAGGTAAATAATGACACCATCAATTCATCCGACCATATTTGATCCCCACCAATGGCAAAATAAGACAAGTTCCTTGGGTAGCAATCTACAGCCACAATCAATTTTATACATGCATTGATGGACGCATGGTCTAAGGCGTCACTACACGGGCGATGATCGACGTTTGAAGAATGCGGGTACACTTTCTACCTGGTATAGAAAAATCTGGTCAACCAGCAAAGCCCCTTCGAAAAAGTTAGGGTGCAGGAAGTACGACCATTCTAAAGATATCGAGGTTCTAATCCCTGTATGCACGCAGTCTAAATTTGTATAATTTAATCGATGGTCACATGGTCTAAGGCGTCACTAGATGGCCTATGAGATAGGGATTGACGTTTGAAGCAAATGCGGGTACACATTCTACCTGGTATAGAAAAATCTGGTCGACCGGCAAAACCCCTTCGAAAATGGTGGGAGTGTAGGAAGTATGACCGTTCTAAAGATATCGAAGTTCGAATCCCAGTGTGCACGCCATCTAAATGTCAAGCTCATCTAATTCTGACGGGGGCGGAAATAGAATCCCAAGCAGTGTAAACTGTAGGTATTTCTCCCTCCAGAACATTTTCTTAATCATTCCTACAGCACGTTTTGCCAGAAAGGGTACGTGTCACTCATATAGTTATGGCAGGGGATGTCGTGGGTTGGAATCCTTCTCGGGTGAACTAGTGTGGTTTTATACTCTCCCTCACTCCACGTAAACGCTGGAATATTTCTACCTTACTCCTCCAGTCCATGACGGATACCTACATCCACTTATGTCGACGGACGATACCAAACAACCAATTTTAGTAGACTTTTGTGGTGGGGGATAGTGGCCCCCAACTGAGGATTCCGAGGCCCCTGATTGTACATAATTATAGCTGTGTTAATGCTCTCTAATTGCGACATCACTGGTAAAAACCCATTACCACATAAGGGGTTGCGACATTGCGATGACTAGTTTGCAACATCACTGGGAAAAAACCCATCGCTGAGGGGAGGGTTGCCAGAGTCAATGATGTAGCTCACAGTTTCAAGGTCATGATCTATTCTTGTCTTGTTGACCCACCAAACTGGCGCCTGTCATCAGGGAAAACCCATTGTGACACCATTCACGATCTATTCTTGACCCGACTTGTCTTGTCGAATCAAAAAACTGGCACCTGTCATCAGGCAAAACCCATTACCACATAGGGGGTTGCAACATTGCGATGACGACACCGGTAAAACTCATTACCAAATAAGGGGTTGCGACATATACCTCAAGGAGGGGAAATGAGGGGAAGCGAAAGAGGTCTCAAGGCAGGGGAACAATTTATCATAATCTACCCCAAACAGTCGTCAGGAGAGGTTTGTGCTGTTAGTTCCGGGAAGTGAAAGGCCGTCCAACAGAGCGAGGGAGCAGTCAGTGTAGCTTAGTTCATTCTGTGCCGTGGCGATGTAAGGAGGGTGGGGAGTGAAGGAAAAGTGAAAGGGGCCTTTCGGCCGTGATACGCTGTCAGCTGCTCGGTGGTCACACTCTATGATCTGCACCTAGCAAGAGAGGATGCTCACTAACGATACCACCCGGCGCTGTGGACCGCATGCCAATAAATAAATAAAAAACTCCAACGCCCCGTCCCAATTCTGCCCAGACATAAAAAAACCAATGATCAAAAATAAAAAACCATTGATGAAACATAAATAACCAATGAGTACAAAAAAAACAAATAAAACAAGAAAATACCAGTACCAACATGTTTGGAACAAGAACCAACATGTCTGGAAGGGGGTTAGGAGGAGGGAAGGGGGTAAAAAGGAGAGGAGGAGGGTCAGGAGGGAGAAAACCAACATCCAGTCAGAGATCGAGGGACGTGGTCACGTGACCAGTTCTAAGCCAATAGGAAAAGTGTACTGGTACGCCAATCCATCTACTGGTGTATTACAGTAATTATGTATGTTCTCATCCACGCACTATCTGTCCTTGAGACTAAAGCCGAAACTATTTGGTAGTTTTAAACTTTGTATTTAGATATTATAGGTACATTCCAAATTGTAATTTTGATTTTACCCCTAAAATTAAGAGCAGGCTTACTGAAGATAAATATTGAAAATTCAATTTTCTCAATGGCTTTGAACGATTTTGTTACAAATCTACATTTGGGTAGAGTCTTACATTATTAATAAGAATATAGTTTGTTTTCTAACACAAGCAAAAAAAAGATAATAAGGTTAGTTTAGTGATTGCCTTTCGAAAATCTATGCTTTATAAAAATGGAAATAAGAATGTTGTTCAAAATTAATATTCGTAGAATATTTCATATGATTATCAAAATATTATTTATATAGTTTTGAAGAAAATATAATTAAGATTATTTTATAGATAACCCTTTTCTAAAAATATTGTTCTTAATTACAATATAACATATGAGATAGTAGGCCTAAGTATGAATGTGTAGAATAATTTTTTACTTTTTTTTTGCACTGCACCTCAATATTCGTTCGGGCTATTCATTAATTTGGTAGGTATCAGAAAAGTAGAATTTAGTTCAATTATACATGTATTTTCATTGAGGGAAAGGGGTAGTCCATTTTGTGGAGGTTGGAAATCATTATAACCTGCCAGTATTTGAACCCCATCTCCCCTTCCTCGGCAGTTAAGTCTAGTGTGAGTGTGACGCCTTAGACCATTCAACCACCGATTAATCTCCAACTTAGCTGAAGTGTCTGACAACAGATGTCGGTTCACGGTAGTATTGGTCTTTTGTGACAATTGAAAAGTTGATTTATTTATCGAGTAGGCTAAGGAATCGAACAATGCGTGCACTTTAAATACCCCCCAAAAACTCTCAAGCTTGCCTCAGTTGGCAACTTCCTCACCTTGACAAAACCTTTTACGGTTGTCCTTGCCACGGGACTCATATTGTCCTATTATATGATAAGCCAAGAGCCCAACTCTGCATGACTGCCATTAGAGTGAAGTGCGTCTGATTGGCACGACCTTGTTCCCGCGGCCACTTGCCGGGTAAATAAGACTGCGACTAACAGTTCTCTGTGGACCAAAATGTCGATTCACTTCACTTGTATGAGCGGGGTCAATAGAAAGAGCACTTGAAACAAGGCTAGGTTCGTGTAACTTATGTTCATCCTACCAGCTTCAGTGGCCGAATAGTCTAACACGTCACTTTCATGTTAGACTATTTCAAGATTGGGAACCTGTGGCTAGGGATGTGGTATCTGAACAAAAGTATCGACACTGTACTGGTGTTGAAAGAAAAGTATCGATACCAAACTAGTATTGAAGGAAAAGTATCGATACCTTTATAATGGTATCTTCATATTTATTAAAACATTCGAAAAATTATAATTACTCAAACATATTTTAGTATAATTATGTTTGAAAGTATGATAGTTTTGAATTATGGACATTATGAACAAATTTATATACCAACTTTTACTGAAAATATATCTTTCCAGCTATTTGTGTCCTCCTTTAACCCTTAAAATTAAATAACTTGCCTTGCTTGGTTACATTTTGCTGAAGCTCTGAACCAAATAACACATACAAAAATTCAAAAATAAAATCAAATAAATGGTAAACATAATCTCACAAATTTTCTCATAGGTATTATAACCTGGAATTTTTTTTAACTTAATAATGAAACCCTTAATTATGTTTTCCTCATAAAAACAAACACATTATCTTGTTAATCAATAATCACTATAAACACTCTTTATATATAAATGTTAAGCCAAATTATTCAAATATTTTTAGCAAATTTCATGTTTCCAAATATTAACTATTATGTAAACTATCCTAAAATTATGTTTGAATTGTAAAAATAAAGAAGTATTCCCAGATACTCATTTTAAACTCATTCTTCAAGGTCAATTTCGAAATATTTCAAGTTATATGTATAATTTGTCTTGAGTAAACTACTATTACATTAATTTATTTTAGAAAAATAAACCTACATTATTATTTATCATGTATATTAGTCCCCTGATACCATTTAAAATATTTACAAAAATCAGTTATCATTAATCTAGCATAAAATTATTTATTTTAGAAAAATTTAACATTTTGAACCAAATCAATAAGACAATTTTTTTTAAATATTCAATTTTAAAAAAAGTAATCAGTAAACTAAATCATCTTAAATGAATTTATCCCCAAGAAACTTGAGTAAAAAATTACTAGTATTGAAAGGAAATCAGACATTGTGCTCTCTCTCTCTCTATATATATATATCTAAGGAATTTTTTTTAATGGCGTATTTTCTTACTGGGGAAGAGAAATGTTTGCAATCCCGACTTTGATATATATATATCAAAGTACGGGATTGCAAACATTTCTCTTCCCCAGTAAGAAAATACGCCATTAAAAAAAATTCCTTAGATAATTGAGAAAAAACTTGAAAATAATAACTATAATGACTATAAATAATAAATGTATGTATATATATATTAGTGTAATATTCCTACCCTTGATTGGGATGTTTGTTTAAAACTAACATAACAGTGTTTAAACGAACCAAGTGAAAGAACTGGTCTATCTTACTTGTTGTGATGAGTTAGTAAACATTAGGAAAGAACTCTGACAACTCACAACTTGTCCCCGATGTTCTGAGCAATTGGGCCGATTTTGAGTGTAAACTATAAAGGGTTATGTTTTGGGACTATCAGGGCTGACAAAATAAGATCTACTCATAGGGGTCACCCTTCCCGTTTCCAGTGCCACGTGGATTAGAACCTTGGGTCATCGAGTACTTGTACTAGGGGGAAACCACCGTGCCTAGGGTACCAAGTTCGAATCTGTAAGGTGTGTCAATCGAGCCAGTAGTTAAGTAGGCCTACTCTTCGCTAAGCCAGTTCTTTCATTATCTCCTTCGTCAAAGTCCTTATATCTTTCTGTAACAACTTTTTAACCTCACATATTTATAATAGCTCATAGTGCTATTAATAAACCCTAAAAACCAAATCCTTCTATAAGTTCTAACCCACACATCTATTTCTCCATCGTCCCTACCCTTCCGCGAACTCTATCCTGTTATATTATGCCCACCAATTGATTACTACACACACACACACACACATACACACACACACATACACACACACATACACACACCATACACAAATTAACTCTACTCTAAAACACACACAATACGCAGTATCCAAACCATTATTCATCACTTTTAAAAGATAAATTTATATTAATCCATAATCAACTATGCTGAGAATTTAACAGGGACCCTTAACTCAGATGTTAGATGCACTAGTATCTAAACTATTAAATGAATGCGTTTACACCAACCACTTATAGTGGTCAAGTGGCGTCCAAAGTGTAATGGATTCTACAAATTCAGATTATTTTTTGTCGGGCTTAAGCCCATTCGGTCATGTGTAATTTTGCAAATAGCTTAGTGATAAAATTAATAAGTGCTATTACCATGCAATTGTATCCTTAAATTTAATACGGAGCTTACCTAATTTTTTTTTAATTATCTTCTTTAGCTTTTGGCAGATCATTAGTGCCGTAAGAAGTGATTCTTCATCCCAGTTTTTAAATATTTGAGACATTTCACTTGTATTTATTTCATAACATACACAATACCCTAATCCAGCAGTTAACTAATCACTGTTAGAGAAGCCCCAATTTCACCATTGCTAAATTTTTAAACCATGGCGAGGATTGACCTGAGGATTCCTGTCTCGCTGATTCTCAGCGGTGACGATACCGACTGGTCCAGTCAGAAAATCACGTCCCTCTACCTTTCATAAAGACCCTAAGTTTTCGGAGAGTACCATTTCTTCCCCAAGGAGAATTCCAGTCCAGTTTATATTTCCTTACTTCACCCTTTACTCCCTTATCTGTCAAGATGTTTTATTTCTTTTACTAATTCATGACTTAATTTCCCGTCCACCCTTCTAGGATAGTGCATTCATTGTTAGATACCCTTTCTCATCCTTTACCCTTAAATAATATATTAAGTCCCTGCTATACATGTCTGATATAAGTACCCAACTTTTTAAAAAAGTTCCAAAACTTCACTAAAAAAGTATTCATAAAATGGTTTTGATAAACTATTCACTCCTGTTAAAAGTAGTTTAAATTACCTTCGAATATAATATTGTGCAAATAGATCTTGTTACCTTTGGCTGGGTGGTTAGAATCATTGAACATAATTATCGGGACTCTTTTGATTCTGGGTGGTGATGAGGGCGATTGTGCTACAAGTTAAGGTTGTTATTAAAAACACACGTGGTAGGGGCGTGGTTTAGAATGTTGCCAGGGTAATCAGAATTAGTTGAAACTTTAACTGTGAATTTTTCTCGCAGTTGTCATTAGAACACTCATGATTTCCCAGGTACTAACAGAAATACATTCCCATGTGAAGTATTTAAGCGGAGAACATTGAAATCATACAAGAGGGAGAAACCTAATTTCAAAAGTGCACCTAGACCTTACATCAAAAGTATTCAGTGAAAAAACAACTCCATGACGTGGTAGCATGGCAAACTGTATTGTAAACAACCTCTTACTTTTTTACAAAATTA
This sequence comes from Timema monikensis, assembly GCA_902151445.1. Lineage (NCBI taxonomy): Eukaryota > Metazoa > Arthropoda > Insecta > Phasmatodea > Timematidae > Timema > Timema monikensis. The sequence continues at coordinate 60,039 of CABFVZ010003078.1, forward strand.
CAATCAAATAGTAAAACTACGTTCACCCTTCACTATAGGGGTTAGGTTAAGAAAGGTTTAATTGACAACTGACTAATTCACAAAACTCAGGATAGTTGTAATTTCTGAAAAAATATACATTTCTTGCCTTTTTTGGTCACTGTCACCACGACAAGCATAGCTCACAGATGTTGGGGGAGTGAGTTCGAAATAAGAAACAAGCGGTGTTGCCATATGAGTCTGAGAGACTACAAATTGTGTGATTTTGATATACTCCAAAACAGATACACAAATTTGGCCTGTGCGCTTTCAATACGTAGCTGTATAGAATGTGCATGATTGTTCAAATAAGGTTGGATTGAGGGAGAACATGTCCTAGGTACCGTTATTAGCTAAGGCCACACAGAGCCGACCCGCAACGAATTTTCTAGCAAGTGGCTTAACGACCCAAATGTGAAGGAAAATTCGAATGGATAAGTGCGGCAATGCTCTCCTGCCATCGAAAGTCGTATTGTGGAAGCCATGGAAGAACAATGTTCAGGGTGTTCATGCTCGAGCTTCACTTGATCCCAAATAATTACTCTACTTTATTGACTGGTTAAATTGGTTAGCATACATATCAAATCAAATTCAACCGAAAAAACCTACTAAAATGAGTTAAATAACAGCTTCCCCTAAAATATAACAATAAAGCCCAATTGGGCTGGGCTTTTCTAAAATAGCCTTGTATTTTTTTCCCCAACCCATGCACATTCCCACGTGCACTGTTTAGTGGTTGGCTTAAAAACAAAGTTCGGAAGCTACTGAACATTTCCGGAGACGCCTGAATTGCCATGCGTATTCGAGGGTGGTGGCTACAACGTCCGCACAGCACCTAAGCGTAAAAGTGCGAATGAATGCTCTCTCGATGATTCATCCGCGCTGGTGAGGTGTGGTAAGGTGCGGTGCGGAGAGGATTTGTGTAGCCACTTGCATTTAAAAACATGGATAGCATCCATCCGGAATCTTACAGTGCGGTACGGGGCGGCTCTCTCTCTTTCTATATATATATATATATATTTATTATTATTGTTATTATTATTATTATTATTATATTATTATTATTATTATTATTATAATTATTATTATTATTATTAGCACCGCATCTTACTGCCCGTTCAGGTCATACGCACTTATGCTAATGTGTAGTGGTAGGGTGATTGTGAGATGAAATGAAGGACCTACAGTTTAACGTGGGATCCGAACCACGGTGGAGGTCTGGCATTCCCCACATTCACAAGCTGTGATTAATACACGTCTTGTCAGAGGTGAAGGAAGGGTTTGGTAATCAGATAAATCTATGCCGGGACCGAGGATTGAGCCCTGGACCCTCAGCACAGAAGTCTGACACCTTACTCCTAAGCCGCTAGGTCACCCGGCTCTATATAGCTGGTCGTGTTGCAAGCTTTGAGTACCCCGGATACATTCCACGACACTCACTGATAGGTGGTACTGTTTTAGGTTAATTAGTTTGTATATCATGAGTAGGGGGCGGATTTTGCCCTAAATGCCTTTTTTATTCCAATGCTTTGAAAAGTAGGCTTTTGAGGTATAAGTTTACTTTCGATGATTGCGAAGATAATGTGATTGATAACTTTTATAGTGCCTATAAATGCCTATTTCACTGTTTAGTGCCTATTTTACAAATGGGAGCCTTAAAGTGATTTTTTTATCTCTCTTCCTCCCAGCCTCTTTTTTATTTCTAAATACTTGCGGCTGCCCGGCACCCCCCTACCCACTCCTCCTTCACTCCTTAGGTTACTCCACGTGGATACTCGTGATAGGTAGGAAAAACCCATGTGTCCAGCGGTCTGATAGCTTCAGACTGGTCAGTCCAGCAACAAAGATTTTCTTCTAGCGCACAACAGTGTCAGTTCATTCAGTGGTTGTGTATATTACTCTTACTCTGTTGTTAGATGTGCATATCTGTTCATTAATATTTCTTTGTATTGGACTCAGTGTAAATTATTGAACTAGTAGAAAATGCCTAAAGAAAAAATCGTGTAAAAGTGTGCTATTCAAACAGTGGATTGGTGGTGATAAGAATTTCACAACGGATGGCAAAATAATTTTTTGTCAGTCATATTCCAAGGAGGTAAGTTATATTTTCAAAAGGGGAAATGAAATTACTAATTTTGAAAGTCAAGGTTTTTATTAAATATATTGTCTACTGTTTAAAAGTAAATCACGATTATTTGCTATTTTTCAAACTAGGTTTCATTTCTTATTGAAGGAATTAAACGACAAAGTGGAAATATTTACCAAAGCGTAACATTACGATCGAAAAAAAAAAAACAATCTTAGTTCTCTTGTTAGGTAATGCTTTGTTAATTTGTAGAATCCACATATATTACTGGGTGAAAATTTCCATTTTTAATATTTAGGTAAAATGCGAGAAGAAGTATCACCTAGAACAATAAAAAAAATACTGAAATATATATGAAGAATTCCGGCAAGAAAACAGGAACTCAACCATTTTTTACTAAAGTTAACGATACCGATAAAACCCAAGAGCAATTTTCTGCTGACTTATGCTCTGCGATGGTAGCTGCAAATATTCCTTGCAAGAAGCTGGAGAATCCAGATTTCAATGCTTTTCTCAACAAATATACCAACATGAAGATACCAGATGAATCAACTCTGAGGAAACACTACTTGCATTCAATCTATTTATCTGTAAGTGTTTACAATAGCAGTTATTTCTATCTGACATTAAAAAATATTAACTGAATTGTATTGATTTAAACTATTTACAGTAAACATTCTTTTTATTTCGTTTAAGACAGTTGAGAAAATCCGATAAGATATGGGAGAGTCATACATCTGGGCTACTGTTGATGAAACCACTAACCGCTGTGGCAGATATGTTACAAATGTTGTTGTTGTAAAACTAGACTCTACGGGTCCTAGTAAACCTCACTTGGTTGTTTCAAAGATGCTTGAGGCAACCAACAGCTCGACAATTGCCATAGTAGTTCGTGATGCTTTGCGTAAGTATATAATGTAATTGTACAAGATATACTGTGTTAATTTAATGATTCGCAGTGTTAGTTCTGTAAAAAATATTAATTATAAATAAGTTAATTTGTTTATATTAGGTGTCCTGTGGCCATCAGAAAAAAATGACGAAAGGTTTTTGGTGTTGCTGACAGAGAGTGCGGCCTACATGTTGAAAGCGGCTGTGAGCTTAAAATATTCTACACCAAGTTAATTCACGTGACTTGTCTTGCGCATGCTGTTCATAGGGTTGCAGAAGATAATAGATCACGTTTTCCAAATGTTAACGCTATTATTTCCACAGTCAAGAAAGTGTTTTTGAAGGCTCCATTACGAATCTTCTCACTTAAGGCCGCCCTGCCCAACACATCTTTGCCACCACCACCAGTGTAAACGCGTTGGGGTACATGGCTTCATGCTGCGTTGTACTATGCAGATTACCTGGGTGACATTCAAAAGGTATTATACAATACAATAACTTTAGGTGCGTTTTTTCCAAATTAAAATTGCAGTGAGCGTTTACCACTAGTTTTATTGATTCCCCCTGTCCGTCCACATTATTGGGGGTGGGGGTGGGGGGATAATTTAATAGTTATATTTGTAGAACACAATATATTGAAAGAATGGTGAGTTATGCTATACCAATCGTTTTGCTTGTAGGTAGTCCAAACATTTGACGAGGAACAAGCTGTCGCTATTACAAAAGCAAATGCTGCCATCTCCTGCTCAAGCGTCAGTGCGGATCTGGAATAACTAAAAAGCAATTTTGGAAATTTTCCTGGAACAATCACAGCTTTAGAGGCGAGGGATTTGCCTCTTGTGAAAGCTGTGAAGATAATGCGGGCTTCTGCCTCAGTTGGCACAGACATCGTCGACAAATTTAACAGAATATTCCAGCGAAACCCTGAGTGGAAAGTGATGGCAAGTATTGTGGACATCTTAGAAGGACAAACTACATGACTCCCATAAGTTAAGTTTAGCTCAGCTGAAATAGCTTGTCTGAAGTTTTGCCCAATGACTTCATGGGAAGTCGAGAGAAGTTTCTCACAGTATAAAAAATTTTGTCAGACAACAGAACAAAATTTACACCTGAAAATCTTGACAAGTATTTGATAATTAAATCTAATAGTTATTAATATGAGTTTATGGAAAGTGTATCCTGAATTTAAGAATGAATAGTAAAAATTTTGAGTGTTTTGGTGCTTTTTTTTATTATTATGCCTATTTATGTGCCTATTTTTCTCTTTCTAGTGCCTATTTATTGCCTTTTTTTTACTTTATAATGACTATTTATGTTCCTATTTTTGTGATTTTTAGTGCCTTTTTTAAAATTTAAGTTCCTATAAATCCACCCCTAGTCATGAGCTGACATTATGTGTTTAATAAGTACACGTTAAGCGCCCTTTTTTTTAAAAAAAAAGCCTGAAATGTTGCCAAAGATTTGCATGAGAAACAATTTATTGGTCAAAATATCCCTGTAAGAAAGAGAGAAAGAGGAAAGAATTACATTTAAATGCATAAATATATATTTATCTATATATATATATATATATAGAGAGAGAGAGAGAGAGAGACAGACAGAGACAGAGTTTGGTCGGTCAAGGTGAACCACAAACAAGAATGGCGGACAAGGTAGCCGAGGTAAACAGACCCGTGACGTCACAGTAACTAGCGTGCACTAATTAGAATATCACTGCATAGATCGCGGGCTCAGAGTGGACGTACCAGGCTGTGCTGATGTTTGGCCGGCACTAAATTAACTCACCTTCTTTCCTGGCCCAGCTCTTCCGCCCATCACTCAGTTGAAAGTTTAAGTGGAAATTAACCTACTTCTCGCTAACTTAGATTAAATTTTCATGACTTTATTATTAGACATTTAACTGCTACTTAGCAGAAAGCCTCATGTATTCTATACTCTGTGTTTGTACATGAGTTCCCCCCCCCTTTTTTTTACACTCTTAACTAACTTACTGAGTTTGACCAAACTTGAAACAAATAAAATTAACACGAATATTTCTTCTATTTGTATTATTAGCCTACTTCGAGCCCCCATTTAAGACCAAAAATTTTCCAAAAGTATAATACACCTTTAGGATATATTTGTATTCAATTAGGGTATTTGTCTTTTTATGACCCGTTTAACCAAAGCCAAAGATACCATAAATATCTACAAATAAATATATTAATTTATTTGACGTCCAAAAATTAACAGAGTGTATTACATTGCATCCATCAAAGTAACCACACTTCTAAATAAGTGCTACAGCAGAAGAACAAGACTAAAATTATCATACAATATTAAAAAATAATTAATATGTAAAGAAAGTATTTGAGAAAATAAAAATCAATATTCAAATAAATTTCGATAAACTTGAAAAAATTCATCTATATTTGTAAGACGTGATCAACGCATTTTGTTTCTGAATTTCATATTTTCTCAATAATTTTAAAAATTGCAATATATCCTGTTTGGCTAGAAAAAAATAACATACAATTTTCAAATACTGTACACTGAAACCTATTTATGTAGCATGTGTTTTTTAGAGGAGCTATAGTCCAATTTTTAGCAGGAAGAACCTTATCTGACGGCTAATAAGGCTACTAGGAACGTAAAGTTATGTGATCTGAAGTTATCAATTTTGTGATAGATGTTACCAGTACCTATAAAATAACAATAATAATAATAAAGTAAAATGTTATCATTGTTGAACACAACCAATATGTTTGTATTTCATAAAGAACTCATCTTACACTGTAAACTGTGTAATCCAAGGGTTACATAATTGCTATACAATCTATTATATTAAAGTTGAATCTAAGCAAGTCTTACGGCTATATATTTGGTTTTATCAAAATCCGTTAATAGGTATATATTGTAGCAATTTTAGCTACAAGTTAAATAAAAATGGGCAAGTCAACAACAACTACACTTATCCAATCTCACCGTCCAGGCTATATACGAACTAATAACAACACAAGAGTTGAATTCAATATAAAAATATAATATACAACCAATGAATATTAAACTTTGATGTTTAACAAATATAGTGTGACAATTGAGTATGGAAGACTTGTATATATATATATATGACTAGATTGAAGATAAAATGAAAAAAAATGTTATGACATTATAAAAGTAAGACTATCTTACATAAAATACATATAACAAATAACATTTTAAAATAATAAATTAAAACAAATAGTTTAAGTCAATAGAACAGTACGAAATATAAATTGATAATATTATGGTTGCTAATTTGTAAGATTGAAGAATAAATTGTAAAATTGAAGTTATATTTTTTATTATTGAATTCTTATCTGA
>CABFVZ010003078.1:66735-88667 GCA_902151445.1 Timema monikensis
ATTTATTCTTCAATCTTACAAATTAGCAACCATAATATTATCAATTTATATTTCGTACTGTTCTATTGACTTAAACTATTTGTTTTAATTTATTATTTTAAAATGTTATTTGTTATATGTATTTTATGTAAGATAGTCTTACTTTTATAATGTCATAACATTTTTTTCATTTTATTTTCAATCTAGTCATATATATATATATATACAAGTCTTCCATACTCAATTGTCACACTATATTTGTTAAACATCAAAGTTTAATATTCATTGGTTGTATATTATATTTTTATATTGAATTCAACTCTTGTATTGATAATTCGTTTCCTTACTACATTACACTATCTTTTTCATGAATAATAACAACACGTATGGCCACATTATCAGCCCGCGAACAACTGCCAGCTACGAGCAGAGAATCAAACTTCGCCTGCTAGAGACCGCCGTCATGCTCAAAGCCAAATCAACGACCATGAGAAGAGAAGAGATGCCAGTGTAGAAGGGAATAGTACAACACAGTCGTTTCGAGAATATAGACATTCTCGTTGTCGCGCACGTCNCCGTCTCACCTGTTCAACGAGTTTTGTGCATCGTATAAAAGACCGTCCATGAAAAAAAAACTGCACTTTTGGACTTGACTTGAAAGTAGTAAGACGAAGCCGAGGCTTTGAACCCTATTTCTAACCCTAACGCCTAACTAATAGGGTTCAAATACAAAAAAATAAAAAGTAAACAAAAAGAAAGAGTGTGCTGAGTGAGTGATGAATATCGAAAAAATATGGGCAAAAAAAATTAATACCCAGCACAAGCAATTAGGAACAATTGCGGAACCCGTCCCCACGGCCAACCTCAACAAGATATAACTATAAACAAGAATATAACTATACCCCTAATTCGATTACCAGACAACAATCTAGCTAGCGTTAAACCTAAGGATGAATGAGTAAAAAGAGTAAGTAGAAAAAATATTACTACATGGGTTGTTTATTAGATGTTCAAAAGATATGAACAACAATTAAATAATATGAAAGATCCTAAGAAAAGAAATGGGTATACAATATTTTGTAATCTCAATACCATGGCCTCATATGAAGAGCACCTTAAATGTATAAGTGATTGCCATCACTAATTACGTTAACAAAATTAACAGTTAGGACTCATCAATTTAACCTCTACCAAATGCTCATGTTCTTTACAAAAATAATTAAAATTATTTATGTTAGTATCCTTCCATTTCTCCGTCCCATAAAAAGGGAAAAAATACTTAGACCTAAAATTATCAGATTTCTTACGTTGGCATTAGCTAGAGCAATCCACATTTAAATTGCCAACACTTAAGAAATTACCAACCATAAATTAAGTTATTAAGGCGGCTATTGCTGATCTCTTACTAGCGCTGATGGCGCCCGATACATTAAGTTCATATGTAAATATAGGAAGTGAAACATTAATAGCACTACTCTATAAACGGTATCCAATATTATTAAAGTTCAATATAATAGAGATAAGCCTTAAGTCCAAAAAAAGCATTGTTATTTAAATTACTAGATATTAGTTTTCCCGTCAGAGTCCAATAACACCATTTCGTTATACTTGAGATAAGTATTAAGTACCCAAGAAATATTATTATCAACAAAACCATTAGATATTTGTTTTTTGTTAAATTAAAACCCAATAGCATAAGTTTATTATCATTGAGATGAACCTTAAGTCCAACAAGGAGTATTATTATTAACAATATTACTAGATAAACTTTGGACTCTAACTAGAAAACGTATAAGTCGGTTATACATGAAATAAATATTTTGTACATAAGAAATATTATATATCATTAGATTTTTTTTTTTTGTTCAAGTTCAAAGTTTAAGTCCATTAATACTTGAGGTAAATACTAAGTGCATAAGAAATATTATTATAAATAATATCATTAGATATTTGTTTTTTGTTCAAGTTCAAAGTTTAAGTCCATTATGCCGAAAAATAATTTTGAAAATAAAATATTAAACCGAGAAAGAATTTTTCTTACATTATTAATTTCCGAAGCCTTCGCTTGCTCAAGCAATTACCAAAGCCAGTACAGGAGTGGCACTTCAACCACACTATCACTCTTTTATACGGTAACAACACAGTCCACAGAACGCGGAACGATGGGATGACGAGGGGAGGAAATACAAAGAACATAAACAAGGAGGGGGGATTCTACACGCTTCTAGACTGGAGTAGAAACAAAGCTTGGCACTGGCGAAGAGTATCTTCTTTCCAACAGAAGATCTTTGGTCCGTGGATCTTGTCTGTTAGAGTTGAATTGGCGTGGTCTTTGTGTTTCTATGTCAGTCGTCGTGTTTGGGTGTGCGGGTTTCGATGGGCCGATCGAGTGTGAAGTTGAGCCAGCAGCAGACGGTGTCAGTACAATAGGGTAAGTCCGTTGTTATTGACTTGGTTATGTTTAGCTTGTGGCTAATGCTACAGCTTCAAGAACCTATTTAAAATGTAAGGAGGAATTTACTTTCGGCGTAATGATACATTTGTAATTGTTCAAAATTCTCTTTCGGCCATTTATTGTTTATAAATTTGTAAAGTCCTGTATTATTATTCGTTTTCTAGAACATTGAATTAACCTTGAACTACTTAACTTGTGAATTGTATTTCACAATTAATTTGGTTTGATTTACTTGGGAGAGTTCATTAATAACATTATGTCAGAATATTCAAAATTAGTAATGTTATGCGTTATGCTTCGTATTCAAAAATATTGAATTAACTTTGAACTACTTAACTTGTGAATTATATTTCACAAATAATTTGGTAATGATTTACTTGGGAGAGTTCATTAATAATATTATATATTAATATTCAAATTTAGTAATGCTACGCAATATGCTTTGTATTCATAGACATTGAATTAACTTTGTTTTGCGTAATATTCCTATGGTATTTAAATGAAAACATTAAAAATTTTATGAGATATTTTCTTTTTGGAAATATCATTGTTTATAGTTGCTCATATTCGATATGATGGTCCGCTATATAATTTAGGACTTAGGCTATTACGGCTAATTAAGATTTGATTAAATATATGGATAGATTTTTTGTCGCCGTGATTAAACCTTTGAGTTTTAAGAGTAATATATAATTCTGTGGAAATTGTGAGCTATGATAGAGGATAATTTAGAGATTTCCCTTACTATTTGTTATTATTGAAGATAGTTATTTACCCGATCCATTTGAACGGTCTTAATGTAATGATTCGCGATTCTTACGAATTGTAAACAAAGGTCATTGCTGTTTATTGTATCTATGCATAACAAGTTTAAATTTCTTCTAAATATATGCATATTGTTAAAAAAAATTGACATACATTTAATAAACTTGCTATTTATGACTTTAAATCTTTTAATACTATATTTAAGCCATGTTATCCCTAGGTTTAGGAAATTGCACTATCCAGGCACCTTTATTTTGTTTCAACTTTAACCTGTCTATATAATATTTATAAATGTCTGAAGGGGGACCGAAGTTTTTTCCACATCTAGGATTGAGTTGCGTGCACTGGGGACGTATTATGTACCCAGCATTGTCAAAACAGTAACTCACACTGCTTACTCCGATTTGTTTATTTACCTTTTTAAATAACATTAGATTAATTTTCTTTTCATGTATTTGGGCCCCTCTAATTTTAGAGCTAGGGTTACAAGATATATATATATATACGCACTAACGGATTTTGATAAAACTTTATTTGCATACACACAAACAAAACAGCACAATTGGCACTGGAAATCTGAATACAAAACATTTTAACACTATTTACAATTTATTAATCAAATTGAGCCGAGGGTAATTTCTGCACTACTATATTGTTATGTATATTCAACCACCAAATCAATATTTTAAAACCATACCGTCTCTCAGGTTAGTGGATTTAGCATACATTTTAGTGTTATTTAACATATAAATCTATATTAAACTAAATCGTTAAAGCTATTTCCAAAAAAATTCTAAATTTTAAAATTCAATCATCAGTAGGCTAACTGTAATTTGAGGGATAGAATCAAAATTAAAAATGTGTAGAACGGTATGGTACTATACCATCTAAATATGAAGTTTGAAAGAAACTAATTAAACCTTTTCAGTTGTAGTCCCCTGCACAGACAGACAGATGTGGGGACAGGTGGATTTGTAAGACCCACATTTTTGGGTTCGGGCACATAAGACGTAAAGATGAATCATACCCTTGAGGACAACCATGGTCTTGATCACAATACTTTCTCAAAATGATAAAGTAAAATGATTTCACAAAATCTCTAGTAAGCTCTCCAGGAATATTGAGAATAGCTTAAAACATTGAAAATCCTAATTTGTTGAGAGCAATAGTTTCTTATATATAGCCCCAGGTCTTACTATTCGTTCGGCCTGTACGCATATGTACTAATCAAGCTAATGTGTTAGGTGAAAAAGTTTTAATTTAGGGGAAGTGTACCAACATTTGCGTGGAAATAAAAGGAGAGACAGAGTGTGTGGAAAACGTTTTAGGAAAAATCATCCTCAATTCACCCAACTGGGATTCTAATACCGATATCAACGTCATCGGCAGTTCAATTTTTTGCGAGAGTGATGACTTGCATCATTATACTACTGAAACGATATATTTTAAAATTATTTTACTAAAAGAATACTTATATTTTTTTATCGCAGAATCATGCTACGCTAGTAAAACTTTTTTAAAGATAAGAATAATCACCACTATAACTATTAATAAATCAAGCTTAAAATAGTGGTTTCCTGCTACCCTTCCACGCAAATGAGGGTAGAGATTACCTCTAAAATGTTTCCTTCCTCATCCGTACCCCATTAAATTAACTCTCATATAAGCATATAACCTGAAGCGATAGTAAGATTTAGTGATAGTAAAAAAAACTCTAAATGTTTTAAATAATGCTAGCCAAACTTAATTTTTCCTGCTGTTCACTATCAATAATAAATGTGTGTCAACTACAGCTTTTACAGTAAATGTTCGTCATAAAACAGATGAAAAACTCAAATAAGTTAACAAATTTTTTTACGGTTTCCTAAAAATGTTGTATTATGTAGTGTACATGATTTAGCATTTAATAGGCCACTATTGAGGTGCTGAGCCACATTGCATTTAAAAAAAGTTATTCAATATTTTGAAATGTAGTCACGTAAAAATAGAGGCGAAATATTTTATAATGAGTCTATATCATTTAAAAAACTTACATTTTAGTTTAATAACTATAAAAACTTATTAAAAGTTAAGACGATGACGATTTACGTGAATTGTAAAAGTTTTAATATATTCAATATACTTGTGGGAGATATAATTTCTAAACAACTAACGTCGTTTATTTACAGTCACAACAATAAAATAATGTTAATATAATTGAGTATTGTTTTATTGGTTTTGAAACATTGGAACTGCAACTCCCGTAAGAAATACTGCAATGTTCGAATATTTATATTCAAATAGGGGGCACCTTTAAGTCCATTTGACTAAATCCCTGAAAGAATAGTGTCCACAGGACAGTACGTCCCCGTCCATGGTATATTTGAATATTTTCGTTATATATCTAACTTAAGCTAGTAGATACATTGCTAAAATTTAACCTTATCTTCAAAACGTAAAAAATATATTTATCCGCAGTTGTACCCGAGGGGTTAAAGGCATTACATTCGTTTTAGACGTTTTTTTAGAGAATTTTACATTGGTTTTCCCATCCTCTTATCAAGCTAATATAGAAAAAAATATCCTTCTCATCTATCCACACTAAGCCTGATGTTTTATGACGTACCAGTAATATATGTAACAGAAGTATAGTCAACCTCGTGGGTTCAAACCCAGCCGGCGTCGACGGATCTTTCTAGAGCAATATAATCCACAACACAACTTTCTTTGGAGAAGTAAAACCATCTGTCCCATGTTGATAGTGGCTTGTAAAAGAACCCTGGAAGGTATGTGAAAATAAATTTCTCGGCAAAATTGGTTGGTCCTCTCAATCATAGAAATTCTCGTGTGCTCATATAATTAGTCGGTTCAGAACGTGCACATTAAATACAAATAATAAAACAAACATAAACCTATTAGCTATACAGTATAAAAAAATATTGAGAGAGATAATAAATATTATATATATATATATATATATATATATATAGAGAGAGAGAGAGAGAGAGACAGACAGAGATCACATAAACTGATTACTCTAGAAAGAAAAAAATGAAAAGATTTATCTTTAAGAAATGGCATTAGCATTTGTCTGAATAAATAATACGAGACAACAGTTGAGGGGAAAATTATCCCCTGTGCACCCGGATGGATACGAATCTCTTCCCTCTATCCTCAGGGCCAAGTCAAGCCCGCTAGTACTTAGTTAACTATCCCAGTGTATTAATTAAATTACGCTGCTAATTTAAGCCGTGTATTACTACCCACCCAGCTTATATTAATATAGTTAAACTAATGTGATGGGACGAGGACGATACCGTTTTGATAAAATGTACCTGCATTTTTGTTGAAAGGAAGAGCAAAGCAATTTATGGAGAAAAACATCCTCAGTACACCTAGTTGGCATTCAGCCTTTGACCACCCCAATAACAGAAACCCAGACTATACGAGCCGGATATATTAATCCACTTTACCACCTATGCGGGTTTAATTAAACTAACATTGAGTGAAGTCAAATTAATGAAAAAGTTTTACTCTTTTTCGAAAAGTTGAAAGAATTGTGTCGAAGAAAGGTTTTTTTTCCATTTCAGATTAACGTGTATTAAAATTTCATTAACGTTTAAAATATGCTTGTTACTATCCTATATATTATTTCTGTTGTTAACATCCCTTTTTCTCAACTAATACAAAAGCTTCAGTGATGAATAAGATTTCAGTGGATAGGATTTTTTACCGACTTCTGGCATAGCAAACTCAGTTTACGTTAAAACACATTGTTTGTTTAAAATTGAAGTTAAAATAATAATAATATTTAGCACCTTGTCTTACTATCCTTTCGGGTTATACGTTTTAAGTACTAATTACGCTAATGGATTAGGAATTGGGAAGGTTGAATTAGAGGAAGTGAACTCACAATTGCGTGGAGGGAGAGTGGAAAACCATTTAAGAAAAACCACCTCAGTTCACCCGACCGAGATTCGAACATCAATCTCCTCGTCTTCGGTGGTCGAGCTCAACACGACTAGCGCGTTAGCCAACTACGCCACCTAGGCGGGTTTGAAGTTAAAAGAAAAATCTAACAATATTTTTGTATTAATTACCAAAAACTCTCTTTGCTATTTTGTGTATACACTTCGCCGAGTATTTAATTTCAACATCCCAACAAAATACTAAATCATTTTTCGAGGGGGAGGGGGGGGGGAGGTTGAATTTGCGAAAGTTTCACAAGGGTTTACTGGTAATAAATAATTTGTAGAAAGTGAGCTGGACTACATGATAATGACATTCAACCATGTGAGAGTGTGGAATGCAGAAAGTGTGGGATAAAACAGTTGGTAGGCAAATGATTGCTTTAAAGAGAATGTGCCATGTGAAATAAACGTATAGACACCTGTTTTTATTATGTCAGTTTCTAGGGCATACGTGAACATATGCGTATTTCGCGTAATGGTTCTGACTGTAACGTTATTCTAGTTTAGTTTTGGAGATACTATTTTGATTCAGTCGATCAGTTAGTCGAAGAACTTTTATGAGCATAGCTATCTAAGTCTTACTACCCCTCCTGACTATTTACATAAGGACACACTAATAGCATAAGAATGATAAAGGCAGAACTTAGAGGTAAAGTACTCACATTTTAGTAAAAAGTTAGTGAACAACTATTTAAGAAAAAAAACCTGAGTAAAGCTAGCCCGCATTAGAGCTCCCACCACCCCATCATCAGCCAACCAGATAATACGAGGTTGACTGACACCTTATCCTACACCACCACCAATACAAGTCTTAACAAAGTTACTACTTAGACTTCTATGTATTAGTACGCCATGGGATTGCGCCAGAAAATTCATGCTTTTGAGAGGTATGTCGATTTCCACATCTGTAACTAATTTCAAGGCTCTTATGTTTTAAAAACTGCTGCTTCAGAGGATCTTAATAATATGTTTCACGGCTGATTTGCCACTTATGCTCTAAAAATAAATCGGATTGAAATGGGGTTTTACTCACTTCTTTTCGGTCAAAACACTGAAATTTCGACGAAAAAAATCGTTTTGTTTTTCATTAGATTTTTTTAAACTTATTTTAATTCAATTTATTTGAAATAATTATATTACTCGCTTTGCTGACAACATGCCCTAATGAGCTACTCTCGTATTAGACTAGACTGCCGAAGACGGGGAGATCGGGGTTCAATCCTGGTCTAGTGTACAGAGGTTTTTTGTCCTAAATGTTTTTGCACTCTCCCTACATGAAAATGTAGGTGCACTTCATCTAGCTAAGCCTTCCCAATCACGAACACATTAGTGTAATTAGTACATAGGTGCACAGCCAGAATGGGTAGTAAGATACGGTGCTAAAAAATTGTAATTATTAAACTATTGTAAAATTATTTCACTCATCCCAATTTCACTGTGTTCAGATGAAGACTCTAAACTACCACATCGAGATTGTATGCGATTACATAGATAAATTACGTCTATCTTACCTCATGGATAACATCTAACTTAGGTAGATATACAGCTAGAATAATATGTGTCATAGTGCATTACTCTGTATAAGCTACTCTATAAATAATAATAATAATAATAATTTTTATAATGGCTTGCTTGAGCTACATCAATTTGTAGCCCAGTGTGAGGAAAGAGTAGATGGTATGAATGTACCGTTGCCCAAAGGAACGCCCGAATGTGCTAATCATATATCCTTTCCATGGAGGCTCTTTCCATGTCCCGATGAGGTACTTCAGAAGAGAGGGGAATTGGGGGCAGTGAAACAATTTTACCATATTTTAAAAAATACAACAAAATTTAAAAAAAAAATGTTTTAATTAAAATTATTGATACGATTACAGTTTCACTTTTTTTAAATGAAGAATGCATAAAACCTCACTTTGGTACGTTTTCTGGTTCGAGCGTAGTATTTTATCCCATATCCAGGTTAATCGCTGTGAGACAGGCTGGAAATTATTTATTTCGTGTTTCTAGTGCTAATAAATGCTTCTGTGTACAAGGGCCATAAAGCCATAATAGTTATTATTATAGTAATAAGCCTACTCCATGATATGTTCTTCCTCTTTTGACATTACTACCCCCCGTTTGTAATATATGTAATATTGACTAGTCCAATTTCAAAGATACTCCCAGCTTCACCTGCTAGTACGATTTTTTAAATTATTATTATTATTATTATTATTATTATTAGCACTGCATCTTACTACCCATTCGGGTTATACGCACTTACGCTAATGTGTGATGGTAGGGTGATTGTGAGATGAAATGGAGGAACTACAGTTTAACGTGGAATCCGAACCACGGTGGAGGCCTGGCATTCCCCACATTCAGGTTTGGTAATCAGATAAATCTGTGCCGGGACCGAGGATTGAACCCCGGCCACCAGCACAGAAGTCTGACACCTTACCCCTAGACCACTAGGTCACCTTGATTTTTTAAATACTTTTGAACTCTGCTGCTATGTGTCTTATCACCCATCCTGGTTGCAACAAGCATATTTACAGTACTTGGGTAGGGACGAAGAAGGTTAAATTTAGATGAAGTGTGCCTGGATTTGCAAGGCGGGATGGTGGAAAGCCATTTAGTAAAAACTATCTCAGCACACCCAGACCTTCTTCTGAACCCACTATTCCCAATCATTGGCAAACCAGGCAAAACGTGACTGACGCCTTTTCCTCTGTTCCTAACGGTGTGAGCTACTTTTTGAATGTTCACAAACTGTTTGATTCATACAAAAAATACAGTAATCTGATAGTCATTTCCATCTGTTTATCTATAGGGGCTAATAAATGTGGACCTTCCTTTAAACCTTTGAACATATGGATGCATTTTAAACAAATTACCTTTTTCGGCGTCATTCTTGTGTTGGAATAGACTGCCGATGAAAGAGAAATTGGGGTTAAAATCTCGGTTGGGTGTACTAAGGGGGGTTTTACCAAAATGGTTTTCCACTATAACTCCACGTAAATGCTGTCAAACTTTCTTTAAATTCAACCATCCTCATTCCTAACTAATTTGTCTAATTAGTACATATGCGTATAACCTGAAAAGGTAATAAGAAGCGGTGCAAAAAAATTAAACAAATTTAATTTAAAACTGATATTATTTTGACATATATTATTTGATATTAATATATTATGGTTTTAAACAAAAAATAGTGCTGGTGATTTATTGTAAATTGATTAATTTAAACACACATTATAATAATTAACTATCTTGTTTGTTACTTTAACTAAAATGTGAAAAAGTCTTGGTTTTCAATCATTTAATTTGTATAACATTTGTAACATTACCCGCCTCGGTGGCGCAATTAGTTAACGCGCTATATTCATGTTTAACTAGACTGCTGATGACTGGGAGATTGAGGCTCAAATCTCGCTCTGGTGAACTGGGTGTTTTTTTCTAAATGCTTTTCCACTCTCTCTCCATGCAAGTGCGGGTTCACTTCCTCTATATTCAACCTTCCCAGTTCTTAACCCATTAGCGTAATTAGTACTTAGGCATATAACCCGAATGAGTAGAAGACGCTTTTCTATGTATTATTATTAAGTATTTTTATTTTATAACATCATAACGTTTTTGCATCGTCAATGTTTTTAAGAAAAGAATAATAATTATAGTGTACAAATTATGAAAACAAACCAACCTTACTGTCCTTTACAGGTAAGTTACTACGCAACCTCGCCGTATAATGTAAACTTCTCTTCCATATACGGTAAACAAAACCAGCCGGTTGGCCTTCCCGACTGAGCGTAGAGGTCATCAAAATGTAATTGCTCTAACAAGCAGTCAGGTAAGAAAAATCACGTTGCATGACGTAAAAATGTTGTACGGTTGTACGGACCAAGAGGATATGGAACGAAGAGGAAACTAGACAAGATTTGTACGGATGAAACTTCAAACAAATTCAAAATATTGAAAAGTTGAGAAGAAACTGTCCAGTGTTCGAATGGTACAAGCACGTTGTTGGTTCAAGGGGGAAACAGGATGGAGAAGAAAATGTCAAATAGTTGAATTGTGCAAACTTGAATCTAGATCTGATAATGTATAATAAAGCCAAGACTCATTTCATAATTTGAATGACACAGCCTTTAAATCAAAAGTTTGCAAGAATTTAGAATACTGTGTTTATTTATTTGGGATATTTAACGATCATTTTATGAAAATACTAATTATATATCAACAGACGAGAATTTCTATGAACGAGAACTAAAGGGCCTACCAATTTTGTCGGGAAAGGTGTTCTTACGTATCTTCCAGGGCTCTTTTACATGCTACAATCGATATGGGACTGACATACTTCCCCTCCGAAGGAAGTTGTGCTACGTATTTTTTTAACGCTCAAGAAAAATCCATCGACACCAGCTGGGTTTGAACCCACGAACGTCGGGTTCTGAGACAAGTACTTTAATTCCAGACCACCGAAGTTGACAGAATACTATAAAAGTAAAATATCACTCATAGGGAACTCATCAGGAATTGAAGCCCGCTTTCTTGAATATGACCACCACACCAACTCTCTCAGATTACAAAATATTCTAGACCTAGTTATTATAGGCAGCACAAAAAAAAATATCTACGTGTCATCATGGCCTTGATACTAATAGCTATCAAGTAACTGACGTTCTCATACGTTAGTCTCAGGCTGCCTTATCTCACGAATAAGTAACCTGTAGATCAGCACTGTGGAGTCCCGCGTTCACCTGAAAACTAGTGCAGAACAGAAACGTGGTCACGTGACGAGCTCTAAGCCAATCACAATATTTCCACCTTATCGGCGCAAGCTGTTCCGTTAAAGTTCAAATAATCTCTACTTTGTCTGCTCTGTCTGAGATGTTCGGCACAGGGGAACCAATCAAAGCTCAGAACCAATAATCTCAAATCAATGTGAACGGCATTTGACAACGCATGCGCTCTACAACCGGAAGCAAGCAGACAGCTTAGTTTGCCATTGTGGGAAGATTTGAAGTAAAACGTATGTATCGATGTATTAGAGTGTGCCACGACACAACATTATAATTTGAAAACATCCATCGGTAGAATGATCTAAAATATATATTTATCCACTAGAAAATAAAATATGTTGATAATCAGCTGTTTAAAGTTAGCGTTGCAATGCATCTTGAGTACATATACTCAATATACATTGAGTGAAGTGCCGCGCCACTGAAGCCCATTCTGCTTTTTATTTTCGGCGAGCGTGTGTGCTTACTTAAAAATCACTTAAAAATCACGTCAAAGTGCGGTTTTCTGCATTCTTCACTAGAAAACAATGAAATTGAGATTAATGAAGAGGTTTTTTTTCACGCTGTGTTAACTTTCTTATATCAAGAAAAAGTATTGTGATCGTAAAAAAAATCGATCTCGAGATTTTGACGAATTTTTAAGTTTTATGTGAACACGAACAAAATAGAAGTGGATTTTACAATTCTGTCTGTCCTTATGTATGTTTGTCTATCTCTGGTCACTGATCCAAAATGGTTTAATAGATTTTGTTCAAACTTATTTCATAGATTTTATATAACCATATCCCATGAAAAATAGTATCGCATAGTTATTTTTTGGACGAAAATTTGTTGAAGGGTAGTTTACTACCTGGAAATTTTGAACGTTCTTAAAATTTTGAGAATTTATTTATCGATTTTATTCACAATGTGTATCTGAGAAGTGTGTGACATGAAAATAAACAGACTATATTTGTTTTAGGGATAAAAACTCGTTTATGAGTAGTTTACTGATGACTATTTCAAAAATTGGAAATGTTCGGAAAATGGCCCTAACGATTTGACTCCAAATGGGAATCTTGGCAGTGTTTGACATAGCAAATAACACTGTTTAGTTAGTTTTGGATAAAAATTCGATAAAGGGTCATTTTCTGGTGAGTGATTTTTGAGAATTTGAATTATTTTGAAAATGGCTATAACAATTTTGCTTAAAATGTTTATCTGGGCAGTGTTTGACATAAACATGATAAAATAAGCTGTATTCTTGCTTAGGGGGAGGGGAGTGGGTTAGGGGGAAACTCTATTTTGGGTAGTTTACTGATGACTAAGTTTATTTTAAATTGAATATTCAAAAAAGTTGCTTTAGCGATTTGATTCAAAATTGGTATTGGGGAACTATTTTACGTTATCAAGTATTGTATATTTACTATTTAAAGTTAATAATTTAAGGGGTGTTTACTTACGACATTATAAAGAAAATTTGATTTTTTAAATATACCTATAAAATTGAATTCAAAATAGGAATCTGGGTATAGTGTTTAATGATAGATAGGAATATGTTTTTATTTTCACAAATTACAAATAATTTCAGGGTAGTTTAAAAATAATTTATTTTTGAAAGATTAAATTTTATTAAATTTATTTGAACAATTTGGTTTAGAATTTATATGTAAAGAGTGATTATTGCTACTAACAAGATGATTTGTTTGTTTTTATGAGGAAAGCATACTTAAGGGTAATTTACTCAAAATCTCTTTTTGAAAATAATCTTCGAATATGAGAAAGTTTTTGCGATTGTGTCGTACCATTTATTTTAATGTAAAATGATTATATTTGATTAATTTCCGTTTTATTTTGGCCCTGTCTTATAAACCACATCCTGGTGTAATCTGTCAAGGCAAGCTTGATGTTCTTACAAATGAACATTTCAAATACTTTAAGTGACCACAAAAATATATATTTGTGGTCATTATTGAAATATTTTACCATATTATTAGTTTTATTTTATAGGAATTGATGCTATACATCAAAAGTGAAAGCTCCAGATCACATGAGTTGACCTATGAATACGTTAAAGCGGATATTGTAACTTTTTTCCTAGTTTTCAGATATGTAAAGTAACTCTGTAAGCTAATATTACTATACCTTTCAGTGTAAGAGAAGTGTACTATACATACATTGCACCACAATTTCCATAAATTAAATTTAATAAAGCCTATGTAATATATATAGCCAGTCCTCCAGAAAATTAATAAATAATATGAATTTGTAAATTTTCTTAGACAAAACTCAAGAATATAGTGTATCAGTAAATAGCCAATACATAATATATGTATTTATATTTAGTGTCAAATATAGAATATAAACTTTAAAGTATTATTTGAATGTAATAGAACATGTGTCTATGGTTTTAGTATGTAGAAACCTTAATAAAATGTAAATATATTTTGTTGTGGTCAAAATTGATAACATTTTACGATATTATCAGTGTTATTTTGTATATATTGATAATATATATCAAAAGTGACAGATTTGGATCACATGAGCTTATACTTTAAGGTTTTTATAATTTATATAAGGTCTATATATAAAAATAACTGTCTGATAATCCTCTTCCTATGAAAATTGCACTGTGCATAATACAAGATGGTTTGTCCTTGATTAATTTTAACATCTCCATTCTTCCCATTTATCAGAAGCGGAAGAGGAACTTACATTACCAGTAGTTTTACAATGGTTTTCATAATTGAACATTTCCTTTTTCAAAACATTTAGTTCCCTTTATAGAATAGCCACGTTCGTTCCGGGGTTGGGGTCACATCATTAACTTAACGCATGGTTGATAGAATCATGGCCATAGTACTCAAGTTTTTAATAATGTGATGGTGATTTATGAAGGTTTTATTAAGTGTGCAATACTGCTTACACAACCTGGTTGGCACGCGAGACTAAGGGGTCAGTCTCAGGCAAGAGCTCAAATTACAATTAGATGCATTTAACTGTTTTTTACCTAAATGAACACACTTCTGTTAATTCTACCTTTTTTCATCCCTAGCCCATTTATGTAAAATACGAATAGCCTGGATGGATAGTAAGATGCAGAGTACCTATGATGAGGAAAAGTGAGTCTGTCATTTAATTACAAATAGAAAACCTAAAACACGGACAATTTTGTTTTAAAATAACTACACCCTTTTTTATTTTCTCTCGACCCCTCAAGAAGTATTGTGATCGCAAAAAAAAAAACTAGAGATTTGATAAATATTGACGTTTCATGACTCCCTGAAACCAAAAATTGTTTTTTTCAATGCCATCTGTCTGTCCATTTTCTGTCTTTCTGTCTGTCTGTCTCTCGGACTAGAGCCAAAATAATTTTACCGATTGAGCTGAAAATTTGTATCTAAGGTTTTCATAAGGTTCCTCCAGGGAGTTTTTTGAATTATATATCAATACATAAATTTAAGGGTAGTTTACGGAAGGGCAAAAAGAAGAAAAAAATGATATTCTCAAAATCCGTTCAAACAATTTTGATTAAATTTTGCATATAGACACTGTTTAAGATTACAAACAAATGTTTCTCCGATGTTTGTTAACAATCTTTTTCTTATGTTGGCTAACAGTTGATAAACAGTTGAGAAATCGTTGTGGACAGTTGGGCGACAGTTAACCAACTATGTTTCCAAATGAGTACTAGGATTAAGGCTGGTTTCATATCCATGCATAATGGCATAACTAATGTCGAATTACGTAAAATGCCCATTTAAAAATAAAATTACAACAGTTCATAAGGATACGTAATGATTAAAACCTTTTTAAAATAAATTTTTTGCTATTCAAAGAAAATATAATAATCATTTGAGTCAATTAGATAAGGTCTTTAAAATCTACTTCTTAAGGGCTTACTCTGAAAACAAAGTTCATTAAACTTACGAATTTTACGAAATTTACGGATATTATATCTGAGGTTCTGTATCCGTATTTATCTTCCAAACGTCGCTAACCATGTAAAATTAATTGTGAAATCGTTTGCTTTTTCTATAATCATTATAATTCATTTGTTTCAGTGGCTTATAGTAACTAGATTAATAATGACAAATATGATTTATAATGAGTCGATTTCAGACAGCCTTTGTATACTTAGTAAATATTTGCATATGGTAACATGGTATTATTAATTTACTACTGTCCATATTAACTTAATTTATAATGTTCAAGGCGAGAAGAAGAAAAATTGTTTAGTTTTATTTAATTAAAGCTCGGTATAACTTATATAACATCCTCCTTCTTTGCTAAGTGGAACTGAAATCTTTGTTACTTTGTTAACATAAAAACTTACATAAATTAATAATGTATCCGTACTTTGGATATTCATGGTTCTATCCCAAAAATAACAAAATTTGTTAAAGATGATATAATTTGTAATAATTGATATCATCCAACATCATCAGCATATTCCAAAATGACAACACACTCTTTGATATGTGAGGAAATGAAAGTAAATTTAGTCTAGTATCTATAAACTGTTGCTCTGTGCCGATACAATTGGCAGCTATGTGTAGAGTGGTAAGAATTGTTAGGCATACTCGAATTCGGTAACCAAATCAGGAGTCAATCTCAATAATGTTCATAGCGTGAAAACCACTTGAATATTTACTAACTTATTCTTAGCATTTCAAGCTAGGGATCATACTCAATATTTTGTATAATTTTTCAATGAAGTTCACTATCCTCTCAAACCGTATATGTTTTGAGTCAATGATGAGTTTTACGGACTCTAGGTCATTCAGAAATATCCAGAGCAGCCCTGGAGTTATTTCCTCACGCACGCAGTACATACCGAATAATCGATCTTGGAGAAGGTACCTACGCACCTTGGAGGACATGCACTGGATAGGAAGTGTTGAGAAAAAATATAAACCAGGGAACGTCATTGTCACTGCGTTAGGGGGTGAGTGGGTTTAGGTAAAAGGATTTTATTACAATGCGTGTCATTTTTATCTCTAGTTTGCAACTTTCTTTCTGGATTTTATAGCAATTACCATCATTTAAACTAAAGTTATGTCTGCAAACAAAAGCTATTTCTTACCCGATCCATCTAGGTACTTACCAAGATGACACTACTTCAAGTTTGTAATCGTAGACGATTTCCTCGCCCAGCTATACTTTTCTTGGCTCTACTTCAAATTTGTAAGTATAGGCCATTTCCTCTCCCATCTACGCGTACATTATTCTTGGTTTGGCTTTTTAAAAAAAAGTACCACAGGCCACTTCCTCAACCATCTTTTCCCTCTTAGCTATGCTTTAAAATTGTTAGTACAGGCCGTTTTCCCACCTATGTATAGAGTATACCAATAAAATGTATACATGTATATAAAATATAAAAAGGGGAGTAAAACAAACTTATAGAGAGAATTTTAGATGCAGTGCCGTTTAATAATTTAGTTGTAGTAGCCTACATTCTGTCAGATGGCATCACAAAAATGTAAATGAAAATGGTAAAGCCACGTTTATCGTTTGAGAAAGGTATTAGGGATACTCAAGTCTTACTGGAAAACGGAGAGTATCAATGAGTGAAAAGACGTTGGAGAAGTGTATTTGAAACATCACCACCAACACGAGTAACAATTTCAATATTGCGTGATAAGTTTGAGACTTATGGAACAGTGCAAAATATGAACAAGGGACCGAAAACGTCAACGGGCAATGAAAGTGTTTCGGCAGTATTAGAGACACAAACACAATCCCCAAACAGGAGTAAGTCCTTAAGACAATGTTCTCGTGAAAGTGATGTTCATCGCATTTTGGGGCGTGTGTAGTGGAAGCCGTACATTCCGAGACTACCGCAGGCAATGAATGAGGACGACCCAGACAAGTGACTTCAATTTTGTGAGTGGGTTTTGGACATGTGTGACGAAAGGGAAGATTTTTCAGATTTAATGATTTAGTCAGATGAAGCCACATTTAAACTTAATGGTGCTCTTAATCAACATAACTCT
Source organism: Timema monikensis (assembly GCA_902151445.1). Lineage (NCBI taxonomy): Eukaryota > Metazoa > Arthropoda > Insecta > Phasmatodea > Timematidae > Timema > Timema monikensis. The sequence goes on from CABFVZ010003078.1 coordinate 84,641, forward strand.
GTGTACTGAGCAATCAAAAATCCACACGTAATGGAACAAAAGTTAACCAACCAGAGATATAAGTGTGGAGTGATTTCTCTTTTAGAGGAATAATAGTGTCCTTTTTCTTTGAAGCGACCGTCACAGATCCCACCTATTTAACGATGTTGCAAGACAACGTCCTACCTCCTCTAGTGACCTGTTTTGGAATTACAAGCCTTAAGCAGGGTGGTGCATTACCGCTTAACTACACCAAAGTGAGAGATTTTCTGGTTTCACTTTCCCCGGAAGATGGCTAGGACAAAAAGAAAGTATGAAGTATCCATCTCAATCTCCTGACCGGACTTTAAAGTGTGGGGAACTCTAAACCAGGGGTGGCCTACTTGATTGGAATTGAGATCTACTTCTTTCCCCTCGACCTCTAGTGATCGACCTTATAATTAGATTGTACTCCTCCAAAATTTTCAAATCATAGCCATATTGTGGTCGTTGATTTCCTGTGGGTAGAACCTGTGGGTTCTCTGCATGTGTTTGAGTTATATGATACAATTTGAATAATGTTATGAGTTTTATTGAATGTTAACACTTTAATACTAATTCGAAAATTATTAACTAATTGACACAATTAATGTGAAGTTTGTGCCTTTATCTCATCCACCAAGGCTAAAAAGTCGGGTGTATAAGTGGACAGTACCAATTTAAGACAATCTTCAGTGTGTTGGTCTGTTAAATTCTAGCAATAATTAGTTTTAGTTTGTTTTAAATGCAAAAATGCTGATTCGCATAAATATGTAGACCTAAAGCAGGAATGTAAAAGTTAGTTACATTTTCTCAAATCAGGATAATTTTCTTTTGAAACAAAGTTCCAAAAATATTTGTCTGAAAACCTGGTTTTCAGAAATATGTCACATTGCAGTGTAATTTTTCATTTTCAATTGTAACTTGATCCAATTGAAATAGTGCTACAAATTTATTTGCACTTTATTGTGTTTCTGCGTCATCCTTGAATGGATGAATGGTAAACTGGATCAAATCTTCAGTTTTCGTAAAGTCACTGAATCTGGTTTCGAAGTCATCAAGAACTGTTTGAATTTCGGTTACATATTTTTTCGAATTAAAATAATATATGTGGGATTCTTTTGCAAATGATCCATGATGTTTGTGAATGGAACAAAACGTGTATCTATAAGATCCTCAATCATAGCCAGTGCTTGACTTTTGAAATCAGAGACACTGCTCATCAAATCACTGATTGTTTTATTTTCCACTTGTAGTTCCAAGTTCAATAAACTAAGTTTTCCGGTAAAATCTGTCAAAAATTCCAGATCACATAGCCAGTCCAGATCAAGCAATTGATGATAATATTCACTCCTCTGTTTAAGAAAACTGATAATATCATCCAACAAGTCACGAAATCTTTGTAAAAAAAACTGCTCCGACTGAGCCACCTGACATCCGTATGCAAAACCAAATCTGGTTCTTTATCGTCCAATTGCATTTTAAAAAGCCGCCCTTGAAGAGATTTATCTCTGATAAAATTGACGATTTTAAAAGCAATATCCATGACACATTTTTTATTAAGATGCTGCTAGATAGAACTTGCTGATGAATGATACAATGATAGCTTAAGAAATCTGGAAAATCTTCATCTTTTTGACACAAGGCTCTAAATCCGTTTAGATTACCCATCATCACCGCTGCTCCATCGGTGGTCATTGACACAATCTTGCCAATCTGCTCATTAAACACATTGAAAATATTGATACCTCGTGTTCTTCCTTTCAATGAAATCATGCCCAACAATTCTTCTTGAGCAGAAAAGTCTTCATAAACCATTCTGATAAAAACGAGCAGTTGAGAAGTGTCACTGACATCTGTTGACTCATTAAATTGCAAAGAATATGAAACACATTGGTTAATATCTTTTAACAGTCACTCATTTATATTTTGGATCTCATCTTTTAAATAAGTATCTTGACCGTATTCCGGGATAGTTGCAAATCTTGAAGGTTTTTTTTATTTCGTCCTTATTCTTAAAATTTTCAAATCGAGAATCTGCTATTTCCACAAACATATCCTTGATAAATTCACCAACAGAAAAAGGTTTATAGTTGGTTGCTAACTTATTGCTCACTTGAAAGGAGGCGATGGTTGTAGCCTTTTATTGATCGTATGGTTTTGTGAACATGTTTCGTCGCACAGTCAGTCCAGATTTAAGTGATGGTAAATTTTTATTTCTTATATCACTGTTGGGTGAAAAATTGGACTGATATTTACCATGCAGTGTGTTGAAGTGCCGCTCCAAATTCCCCTTCTTTGGTATCGCCACTGAAGTATTGCAAATTATGCAGCAACACTTTTCTTTAACCATAACGAAAAAGTAGTCCAGTTCTCATTCTTGATGAAACAGATAAGTTTGAGGTCCTTTAAGCGTACTCATTTTCACAAAACTTTACCAAACGTAGCAAAATTAACTAAACAGTTCAAAGAACGAAAGCAAGAGATAGCTAATGTTTTGTATCTCACAGATATACGAACGGTACTGGCGAGTGGGAAGCGTGCCGCAGTTTCAGGAGACAGTTTGTTAGAGCCCTAGTCTCATTCTGGCCTCTATCGGGCGAGTGGTGAAACAATTCGCTTATGAAACGTTAGTGATCTAGCGATCAACTAAATATGATGCCGTTATCAACCGGTCGATCGTGATCGACGAGTTGGCCGTCCCTGCTCCAAAGAACATTGCAGAACATGAGACACGAAATTTAAAATGTGTGTGCTGCTATTCCACTTGAAACAATACAGAGCATATGTCACTCTGTTGCACATCGTTTTCAAAAATGTATTGGTGTTGATGGTGGTCATTTTGAACATTTATAATTTTATGGTAACTTACACATCAACAAGATGAAGTATTTCCTTTTCACTAGTTAAAATATGTAGTAATAAAATGTGAATACATTCTATTGGAATACTCTGTATATTATCTAAAATATCCTTGGTCCTGCTTCAAATTTACAAACCCGGCCCATTTCCTCTTAGAAGCCCTGCTTCAAATTTACAAACTTGGGATATTTTCTCTTGACTCTGCTTCAGATTTGTGAAAGTAGGTCATTTCCTCTTGTTGGCTTTGTTTCTAACTTACAAGTGTAGGTCATTTCTTCTCCAGTATATATCCCGCTCCACGTTCGCCAGCCTAGACCTCATCTCCAATATATATCCTCCAAGCCCACGCACGTTACTCTGGCTTCCTGAAAACGCCCACCAGACCTTACCGCGTTCTTCGGTGTGGTCTCCTGCGTGTCCCGAGGGCTTCTATCGATTACATGTCTTTAATCCCCCTAATACACCTGGGGGGAAAACATGCATTGAAATAGTTCAATCTGAGACTTTGAATTCCAATACTAGGCCAATAAATGCTGTGAGATTTATTTACCAAGGTATACATTAACCTAATTGGATCCAAAGTTTTTAACTTTAACACCCATGCTTAAATTGTGAAGTCCAATTTAGTAATGCAATTGAATATTTCAGAAACTACATACCACTAAAAAAATATTAAAGTATTTTTAACATGATTTCTTATATGTATATATACATAGCTTATATTTTTTCGTTACTCATTTTGAATGCACGGTCCGATTTAGATGTGAAGAAACATTTTTTGAGTTTCAAAAGTTACTGAATCAATTTTTGTATATTCATATGTTGTGTCAAGGCCGTAGTTGGAGGGGGGAGGGTTAACACTGCCCCCCCCACCTGAAATCTTATGAACAGAATATATATGGCTTTAATTATGATTCAAACAATATCAAAATTAAGGTACAAGAACAAATTATGGGGCTGTGTTACCATAAAAAGCACTTCAGAAAGCTCTAGGTGTTTAATATTTAGAATTTTTCCTGGCATTCAGTAGGTAGGGAGCTGTGTTACCATACAAAAACACTTCAGAGAGCTTTTAGGTGTTTAATACTTAGAATGTTTCCTTGCCTTTAGTAATTAGGAAGCTATGTTACCATAAAAAAACACTTTAGAGAGCTTCTAGAGGTGTTTA
>CABFVZ010003079.1:0-13242 GCA_902151445.1 Timema monikensis
GTTCAACAACCACACTTGGAATATATTCGCGTTAAGTGACATTTGAGGCGGGGTCATTGATCATTGGTTTCCGATCAAATGTATTACAGTAAGTGATAAACATTAGTAGGTAACGGTAACTAATCTTGTCCACCCATGTCAAATATATCTGATTCATTTAAGGTACATTTCTATTGTATTTATTTTTTATTTTCTTTAAATCATAACTTCCCTTTTCTGCAGATTTTCCTCGTGTTGTACTGAGAGCTAACAATAATCAGAGGTGGTCTCAGTCCCACCCAGCTCTTGTTGATTCTTACTTACTATAGTCTATGGCACTCATTTCATTGCAGCATCTACAAAAATACGCCACCTTATCCCTATCTTGAGCTAGCTCTATCCAGTCTACTTGATTACACCCTATCTCTTTCAGGTACAGTTTAATGTTATCCTCCCAACTGCGTCTAGGTCTTTCCAATGGTGTATTCCTATTACAAAATAGTTAAAGTTGAAAACTGGCAATAAAAAACTATCTTTTAACAAATTCCCTCTTTTCTTCGGTGTTGGACGTCAAGAAAGCAGGACTAAACTTGATTATTTTAAGGTAATCCGATTGTCAATAAAAAGATCGAACTATCAAATATCTGGTTGGTGATTAAAGCAACCGAGTTTCAACAAATCCAAAACTAATCCTTTCCTAGTCTTCAAAGCTACGATTTTCTTAAATATTCTAACTATGGTAGCATAAGCCTGACCTAAGCTTTCTTGGAAGCAGCTTTAATCTATACAATTACCGGGGCTTCCCCTTAAGAAAGTATAGTGACACCCAAGGCCTATAAATTAGCATATAGGAAAATATTTAAAAATAATGCCAAAAAAAATATATATACATATATGTATTTGCTAAGAGCATAAATATTTTTATAGTGATTTTACTTTTTAAAGATTCGTAAACTTAGCTTAAAATATTGATTGAGCTATGTAAAAGCTCAAGTACAAGACCATCCTGGGTAGCACAACTGTAATAACATCAGCGTGCTCAGCCAGAGGCTCCCACTATCAATTATTTATGTTTCTAGATGCAAATTTTAAATATTTCTTGGGTTAATTTTAAGTTTTGACTATTATAACCTTTATTTCTACTCTTTAGTGAAAGAATACAGATATGTATCGACATACCTTACATTGATTTACGTGGGGTGTGAGGGGGTTGAAGTGTAAATAAATGTACCATCATTCGCCTGCATTAAGGAGAAGAAAACTATGTTGATCTTTGAATTAATTGGCTATCTTAGTAAAATTATATTTTTTGGGGACTTTTAACAATATTTTATCTGCCATACAAAAAACTTTAAATGATTTACTGGGGATTTATATTTAAAATCTTAAAACTAATATATATTAAAATGGTTTGTACATCAATAATATGAAAATATTGTAAAAAGTACCGACCAATTTTTAGATCGATTAATTTTTAACGTATTTTTCCAACAACAAAAATGCTTTAAAACAACCTTAATCAGCATCCTAAATTAGACTGTGTTCTCTTATAATATTTTTTAATTATCAAGTTAAGCCGACTCCAGTGGTCAAATAGTCTAAGGTGCTACTCTCACATTAGGCTAGACTGCTGATGACAAGGAGATTGAGGTTCGAATCTCGGTCGGGTGGACTGAGTGGTTTTCCCCAATGGGTTTCCACTCTCCCTCCAAGCAAATGCAGGTCCAATTCCTCTAATTATTGCCTTTCATCTCTAATACACTATTAGTACATAAGCGTATAAACCGAACGGGCAGTAAAATGATGTGATACATTTTTTAAAATAAAGATTAATTTCAGCAATAACTATTATTGTCTTAATATATAGAGTTAATGTGTACATTTGTATGTATTAAATGCACCAGCATCAGCTGGAAAAAGCATAAGGAGACTATAGTGAAAACTCACTCTTAAACAAATACACCTCATGCAACTGGCCGAGATTTGAACCTCGAACTTACTGCCACGGACAATTCAGTATATTACTAGATTGACGTCTTATCCCACGATGCACAGATGTGGATCATTTCTATAATCAATAAGTGTACATTGGAATTAAGGTGTGATAAGGGACTAATATAATTTGTACACAAATTATCCATTAGAATTGAAAATTAAATATAAAGTAGTGAATAATCGGATTGATTAAGTTTTATGGATAAGCCACAAAGCCTATTAACTGTACTTGAAAGTTGATTTACCATATTTGATCTAATAGTAACCCCAGCAACTATTTTATTATTATTATTTAGCACCACGTTTTACTACCCGTTCGGTTTATACGCTTAAGAACTAATTACGCTAATGGATTAGAAATTGGGAAGGTTGAATTTAGAAGAAGTGTGAATGCGCATTTGCGTGGAGGGAGAGTGGAAAACCATTTAGGAAAAAACCACCTTCGGTTCACCCGACCGAGATTCAAACTTCGATCTCCCCGTCCTCGGCAGTCGAGATCAACACTACTAGCGCGTTAGCTATCCACGCCACTGAGGTGGGTTGGCTACTATTAACCACTTTACGTTACACCACAGCTACAATTGGAACCCCGGGATATTTTGGGACAAAAAAGTAGGGATCAAGTTTCTAGCTCTCCCACGAAGTCAAAGTATGGGAAATATTAAAAAAAGCTCAACACCCGAATTTGAAGTCAAGAGAATTGAATGACCAAAAGGAGAGGATACTAGGGAACTGCGTAGTGCGAGTTTCATGAACAATTTCTCTCAACCCAGCTTCGGTGGCCGCATAGTATAAGGCGTCACTCTCGCAATAGACTAAACTTCTGATGATGGGGATATTGAGGTTGGAATCCCGAACTGGTGTATTGAAGGTATGTTTGCCTAAATTGTATTCCATTCTCCCTTCACGCAAATGTGTATACACGTTATCTCAATTCAACCTTCCTCGTAACTAATGCATTAGCGTAGTTAGCACATAGACGTGTAACCTTAACAGGTAGTAGGACGCCATTATAGAAAAAAAATCTCTGAATGTCCGTGTCTCGGCTACGATTAGGACAAACACAATATTTTAATAGACCTATATATCTTATTTAAATTAAATGTGACCTGAACATATATCTATAACTATCATCAACTAAATGACCTATCCTAACACTTTCTAATTTGTGCACTGTTTCCTATTACACGTTAATGCAGTCCGCGCCAAGCGCTGATTAACATCAAAGACACTTCTCGCAATCCCCTGTAAATTTTTAAAAAATAATAAAAGAGAGCTCGTATAAAATCTGCAGTGGCTTCGATTAAGAGCGTGTATCACATGCCAATCAACTATGTGATACAGTCGGTTCAAAATTGTGATTTAACATTAATGGAGATAAAGAGTTAATAGATGTTCCTGAAACAGCACATTGTTGAAATATTAAATTATGTTTGGATAGAAACTACATTGAAGAGGCAGTTTTTTGACCATTTTAGAATGGCTTTACAGATAAGCAATATGAACAAAATTGTATTCTGTCTTAATAAGGATATACTGTAGTTATTAACCAGAAACTTTGCACATCCCCTATTTCGAGTAATCATTCAAATACGAATGCACTGCACACATTTATATCATAACGTAGGTATTTATCCTTTAACTTCCATACCTCGCGTGAGCCGGAAGCTGAGTTGGGCACGCATGATGCACGCTTGAGAATGTGGTGTGTATAATACGGTCAGGAAAACATTTGGTTTTTTGAGATAAATATAAAAAAAAGAATAACCTTTATTAGTTCATAACTATGAAAAGTGATAATTTATTGCAGATCACACTACTTTATGTCTGAATATATGAATATTGTTTTAGAAACTTTTATAAATGGGCCTCATTTGTTTTAGGGCTTAGGGTTAGGTTTTAGGGCTTCCCTCAGTAACTGCCTGATATTCTTGAGTTAAAATCCAAACGAGACCAACACATTTTTTTTGAGCCATAAAAATCTATAGCACAACTTCTTTCGGAGAAGAAGTAAATCCGTCGGTACCATGTCGATTGTAGCATGTAAAAGTAACCTGGAAAGGTATATGAAAATACCTTTCCTGGTAAAATTGGTAGGACATTTCACACTCACTCATAGAAATTCTCGTGTACTGATATAATCAGTCAATTCAGAAAGGGCGCATTAAATACTTTAAATAAATAAATAAAAATAAAGCTTTTAAAACATTCATAAGAGTTCTTTCCTCTCTGAATAAAAATCTAGTTTGGAATAATCTCCGCTTGACTTATTTTACTAACACCAGTACCTGGTCCAGTTATACGCAAATGTAGTAACTAGGCCAATGAGTTTGGGAAAAGAAGGTTGAATTTTAGAGGAAGTGAACCCACATTTACGTGTAGGAGGGAAAGATGTAAAAAAAACATTTGTTGGTAAACCACCCTCAGTACACCCGACTGTGATCCGAACCCCAACTTCCCTGTCTTAGGCAATCTAGTCTAACACGAGAGTGAGGCCTTAAGATCATGTAGCCACCAAAGCGTCCCTTTTTAAATGCGAAGGGAAGTAAAAACCTAACGTCAAATATAAGGTGTGTTTATCGTCCTCACATGACAGTACTCTAGTTAAAGAGAAGGTTTATAAAATAAACCCACACACTAGTATTTTTGGCTGACAGATGTATTATGTCTTTGATTGAATCAAATAAAATTGTATAACTAATCACTGTAATAAATTGTTTAGTGTCTGTTCTAAAATTATCATTACTGTTTAAATGTATAATATATTTCGAGATATTTAAAAAAAATCATAATGAATTGAAGTTTTCTTCTTCCTTCAAAATGAATCAAAAATGCTATGGTTATTTGAGCTTCTACGTTGACTTCGACATATCGAAGTTTCGTACATCACTAATATTAAAATATGTTTTGAATATGACTATAATAATTTGTTTGCGTGGAATATGAACCGGTAAACAATAAAAGAACCTGGAAATGTGTCATATAGATATTCTCACACGTTTCCAAACCAGTTGAAAAGCTGTATGATTGCTATGAAATTCTTAAAAGAGTATTTTTTATCGTCTTTCTGTTTCACTATACACCTCTTTTTCTCCCCCCAAATGGAAAGGTGCCGCCCAGGTACTACAATGGTACCGCCATCGAAGAAGAGTATGAAAAACTCATGTTGGTGAGTAAAACCTTGCTCAGAGGACTGTACTGATATGTCATTCATTATTGATCAGTACTATACCGGAACGCCTGTAGTCGCGTAGTATGGTCATCCACAATAGTTGAGCATGCCAGATAGAAAATAAACAAATGAAAATAGTGTTTGTATAGTTTATTTACTTAAAAGTTGACCTTTTATGACTATTCAAAGGTTTCTGGTGTTCCATCGCGTTTTACTACCCATTCGGTTTATGCGCCTATATATAAATTACGCAAATGGGCTAGGGTTGAGTAAGGTTGAATTTAAAGTAAGCTTACCCTCATTTGCTTGGAAGGAAGATTGAAAACCATTTAGGAATAAAAAAACACAGTCAATCCAATTGGGATTTGAACCCTTGCTTTGCCATCATAATTATCATCATTAGTCTAGTCTATTGCGAGAGTGAAGTTGTCTTAGACTATGCGGCCAGGGCTATGCACCCTTTGCGCAAATGAATTAGGGATTAGTAATGTAAAGTAAACCTACGCGTATTTGAGTGGTAGGCGTTTTTAAAAAAAGGCACCATCAATACGCCTTACCAGGATTCGAAACCCTATCTCCCCGTATCTCAGTAATTCAACGTTAGACCATGTGGCCACCGATGCAAGTGTTTTAAAGTTATTGTATTCAACTCCTTAGCAAAGATCAGGATTGCCATGCACCTGGAAAACCTAGAAAGCACAGGAAATTTTTGAAAAATCTGGTAAAAATAATGGAATATTTGTTAACATGGGATATTTAATTTCACTTTACATCCATTACAGTTTCCAGCCTATGGTCTGCGTCAGTTTTTTATTCAAGTCATATATTTTCCACTACAAGATGGTTAGGCCTGTCGTAGCTTCATATACCTTATAATATAACTGAAGACTAGGTAAAGTACAACATCCAGTCCATGGCTGTTAATTTATGAATATGAAAAGGTGAACACATAATTCACAAATCATGCATTTTTTTGCCATAACGGGAATCGAACTGTGGACTCTTAGCTCAGTAGATAGACATGCTACCGACTGAGCTAATTGGGACATTTAACTGAAAAATTAAAATAGTAGTTATTTGGATAGACGTCAAAAATTGATCTGAATAATTAATAACGCTAGCATGTCTAATTACCCCTTAACCAAGGCTTCTGAAGCTAAAAAGATGTATTTGGACATAAATATTAAATAATCTTGTTTTAAACATAGGTTAAACTACATAACTTTACACTTGTCAGTTTAATGAAAAATTAAAATTTTACAATTCATTTCTCTAATCTAAGTTGCCGGGAACAATGGTAGCTCCTTCTGGAAAACCTGGAAAAAACAAGGGAATTTGGTTGTAAGACAATAGTGGCAACCCTGAATATATACTTTGTGAATCACGCCGTAAAGCTGGAATGGAAGTAAGCGTGCGTTAGCGTCCCTATCTTTACAATATTTGTAACAAGAATAAAAATTGGCCAAGATAAACAAAACGTTGTTTGAATGGATAGCATCCGTTTGGATTAATTGTTTTCATACAGTAGAATCAACAGTTGTTGAATTTTTTTTTTTAGCACCGCGTTTTACTACCTGTTCGGATTATAGGATTATTATTACTCTGTTGGTTTTAGGAACAAGAAAGGTTATTTTTGTAAGTAGTGTACCTGCATTTGCGTGGAGGAAGAGTAGAAAACTATTTGGGAAAATAACCCTCAGTACACCCAACTTATATTCTAACCTTGATTTCCCCGTCCTCGGCAGTCTAATCTACTACGAGAGTAGTGCGTTAGACCACGCTACCACCGAAGTGGGTAGTTGTTGAATGTTTGTCGAGGGGATTATAGGAATTGGATCCCCCCCCCCCTCATTTAAAAATTTTCCAAGGCGTCACTCCCCCAATATATCGGATTTACATACCCTGATAGGCCTAATACATATGTGTCTAACTCGAACGGGTAGTAAGGCACAGTTTAAAAAAAGTAGATTTTTGTCACATTCTGTTATAATCATAACAAATATTCAAAATCGATGAATTTACTTAAGGTAGAAAATTTAACTAAATTTCTTTCATCTACTAAAGCAACATTTTATTTGTGTTGGTCAAAATATTTTTTGTAAAAACTATAAAAATATGGGCTATAGCTCGCGTTCCCCTCCGTCCAGCCCTCAAATCAACTTAAATCACCTGTCACGCTAACGAGATATATTTGTGAGATCGACGAATCCAGAAGTAATTTTTATAAACTTTTTTACTTCCATAAAAAGCCAAACTTGCCGTGAACGGACTCAAGTACATTTTGTTAGTAATGGGTTTTAATTTTAGTGAAACGTGCTAACAAACTTTTTTTGAGAAAGGTAAGCAAAAAGAACGGAGCAAGCCTTTAAATGTGAAGTTCCAATTACTATTTATACACGTAGCTATGAGATAAGTTATTGACCATGAGTTAAGGAGGCCGAGGTTCGAGTTATGATTATAATAATTTGTATATATACTTTTTTTAGCACTCCATCTTACCACCCGTTTGGATTATACGCACATATATTAATTACTCTAATGTGTTAGGAATGAGGAAGATTTAATCTAGAGAAAATATACCACCATTTGCGTGGAGTGAAAACCTTCTTCAGTACACCTGACTGGTATTCGAGCAATGATAGATATCCCCATCATCTGTAGTCCAGTATATTGCAAGAGTAACGCCTTATACCACTCGGCCACCAAATCAGACAAAATATATAGGTGCTGGTTTGAGTTAAAGAATGGCCTTAAACAAGATAGTGCCTCTCACCAAAACTGTTCATTGATGTGGGGGACGAAATAATGAAGGAAGGGGTGGAAAAAATTGGGAAGAGAAAGATGGAAGTGATGGTGTTTTCAGATGTCGTGATGGTAAGGTGTAGGGAGGAGAAACAAGTTCAGGAGAAACTGTAGGTTTGGGAAGAAGTGGTGGAGCGGTATGAAATGAGGTTTAATGTAAGGAAGAGTGAGATAGTGATCACGACAAGGAAGAAGGACAGGTATACAATTGGCGTGACAGTGAGAGGGGGGCAATTGAAGATAGTAAAAGTTTCAAGTAGTCTATCTGTGCAGTATTGTAGAGGAGAGTGGAAGGAACAGGAGAGAAATAAGAGAAATAGGAAGGCCAGCAGAGACATTTTTCAGAAGTGTGAGAAGCCTGATTTGGAGCAGGGTTATTCCAGACATGTGCAAGGGAGTGATTTATCAATATTGACGTACGCTGTAGAAACGTGGGTAGTGAAGGAACAGGATAGAAACAAAATGCGAGCGAGTGAAATGAGATTTCTGAGAAACAGGATTGGCGTGATAAAATTTGACAATATGAGAAATGAGAGTGTGTGAGGAATATTAAAGAAAGAGCAAGTCCAAGACAGGATATAAAAGACACGACTAAGGTGTTATGGATCTGTGAGAAGAATGGAGAGGGAAAGAATGTCCAAGGGGATGTTGGATATCGTGGAGGGGGTAGGAGACTGAGAGGAAGACCAAAGGACAGATAGCTGAAGGGCGTAAGGAGGAGTGTGGATGAGAGAGGAGATGACTGGTTCAAGGTGGAGGGAAATATGTTGTGGGAAGAAAGGAGACTATGGAGAGGCTTATGTTCCAAACAGATCCAGCCAGTGACTGGACACTGTTTATGAATATGATGACGTTTGTAATGATATGTGAAAGGTGGTTTTTTTTTAAATAATGATAGGTGCAAAGACATTCTAAAAAAAATCACTATAGCTCAAAAAGAATTGTGCCATTCAAAGATGTAGCTGTGAAAGCTACATTTTATTTGTATGAATTCTAGACTATGTTCTAATTTTAATATTTGTAAACATAATCAAATTATCATAGAAAAAACCTTTTAGAAAATACATATTTTTCTTGCGGCCAAAATTAATAGGAATTTATTATGTTAACAATACCTATAAAATAAAAGTAATATACTTATTAAAAGATGACTTGGTTGTCGAGGGGTAAGGTGTCATACTTCTGTGCTGGCGGCCAGGGTTCAATCCTACGTCCCGGCACAGATTTATCTGATTACCAAACTCTTCCTTCACCTCTGACAAGACATCTTGTGAATGTGGGGAATGCCAGGCCTCCACCGTGGTTCGGATTCCACGTTAAACTGTAGGTCCTCCATTTCATCTCACAATCACCCTACCATTTCATATTAGCGTAAGTGCGTATAACCCGAACGGGTAGTAAGATGCGGTGATAATAATAATAATAATAATAATAATAATAATTCATTAAACGTTACAGCTGAAGATCACATGACCCAACCTATGAATACGTTAAAGTAGTTCTAGTTGCTTTGTAAGCTTTCATATAATAGTTTTTCTACAAAAATTGAACTGTAGACCTACTTTCACGTTATGTTATTTGCAGCTGGTCACTTTTGATATCTTCGATTTCTGGTCCAACTTATGAATTAACTTAAATCTAGAACAAGCACAACACCCAGCTTCAGGTCATTGATTCATCACCGTGAAAGGTGAGAGTCCACATTTCACCAGTGATAAATGTCTGGCCATGCCGGAAATCGAACCCAGGAGTCTTAGTACAGTAGGCAAAAAGCCACATATATAATACCAGGATATATATAAACCAACGGTAATAATACAACTTAAAGTAAAATTTTATCAATGCTGTCCGAAAAAATAAAGTTTTTATTATTTTGAAAGGTTCTCAGTAAAAAAAAATCTAACTGTACTTGACTGGCTTTAAATAATTTTCCATTATTTGCCACGTAATATCTCAGACACAATATATTAAAAAGTCGTGACTCGATTAATGTTTTTACGAGTTTACCGCAGTGCCTTTCTCTACTTGTTGAATGACTCAAAATTTAATTTATTTTTATTTTTCACACAGCGTTGGTTGAGAAAAATGGAACTTTTGAAGCCCGTGAGCTTCAAGCTATTTGAATGAGGCGTTGCATAGAACGGATGCGATGGATTCTGAATGGTCCCCTTTTATTAGTACCACGTATATAAACTAGGCCAGCATTAACAAGCAAACAAAAGTTGCAAATTGAATCCGAATACCTTTATATTTAGTTTCTAAAGATTGTAATTTACCCTGGCAATTAAGTTTAGTTCACAAGCACATGCATGGTACTGATTCTTGAATGCATTATATAGTATACGAGTATTTTTTTTTGTTCATATTAAATGGCAAAAGTAGTTGAGAAGGCTTTGAATGCTCTTAAAGATACACCCCACAGGGCCTGATCAAGAAGAGAGGGAAGGAGAGGAATGTGCTCTCTCACAAATGTGATTTGATTAAAAATATCAAAATAGTTTAAGTTGAATACTGACAGCATATACACTAAATGTCAGGTTTAAAATCTTTATTTTTATCACTCTAAGGCATGTACACATTATACCGTTTTTCTGGTATTTTAAGCTAGATAGAAGACATTTAAAATGTGTGTGAAACGGGCGCTCCTTGTCCACCACTACCTTCTCAACATATGTCAACGCGGGTATATTACACGTTAAGTTTGTTTACAATTAAAATAATCACAGTTTCATCATTTAAATTAAAAGTCTCACCAATTATACAGGATGTGTTTTAATTGGCGTCAAATATTCTAGGGGGGGTCCACGAGCTGTTCATAAGGGGTCTGTGACAACTACCAAAATCTACCAAAATAAAAAATTTAAATAATAACTAAACAACAGTAGGCCTAATATTAATCAATAAAAAGCTTCCCCTCCTTCTCAGATTTGCTCTCTTATTTTTCGTGGCTATGTATAGTTTCGTATTTGTTATAGCCTATGAGTTTGAACATCTGAATGGTCTTAGTACGAGTTTACAAGGAAATTGTGTGGGCATTTTTCATTTTGAGGACAAGAACAATGCCATTAACAAGCAATTTCAAATGTGGTCAAAACGTGTGGAGAAAGACTCTTTTGCAAATTTTTCGACCATGAAAGAATTTTTGGAATATATTCCGTAAAAATATCAGAACCAGGGAAACAGAAAATATCCGAGTACCTGAGGATCTTAGCAACAACATTGATAGAATGTTTTCCTGTTGAAACCAATAATTTCAACAATACTGCCTGAATAAGAAACCCATTTGTTTGCAAAATTGAAGATGTTTCTAATATTGGTGATGACGAGGAGGACCAGCGTGTTGACTTAGCAAACAAAGATGTTTTCACATCTGTTTATCGCATTGAAATAAACCAATGAATTCCGGTTATCAGTTAATCAACATTATCAAAATTAACTAGCTGAAAACGCATTGAAACATTTGCTACCTTTTTGTAAAACATACCGGTGTGAACAAGTTTTTTCAATACTGTGCAACATGAAAAACAAGTCTAGAAATAGATTTGACATGCATTCGGATTTTCTAATCAAAGTGTCCAGCCTTCAACCTGATCTTCAAGAAGTGATGGGAATAAAGAAGAGGTTTCACTTATCTCACTAATACTAGACCCTAATGAATACATTTGAAATTTTTCATAATTAATAATAGTAATAATAATAATATTTAGCACCACGTCTTACTACCCGTTCGGGTTATACGCTTAAAGTACTAATTACGCTAATGGATTAAGGATTGGGAAGGTTTAATTAGAGGAAGTGAACCCGCATTTGCGTGGAGGGAGAGTGGAAAACCATTTAGGAAAAACCACCCCCAGTTCACCCGACCGAGATTCGAACCTCGATCTCCCCGTCCTCAGCAGTCAAGCTCAACACGACAATCGCGTTAGCCAACTACACCACCGAGGCGAGTCATAATTAACAAATTTTCATATAGGCCTAACTGACTTTTCTTGTGTTAACTATTACTATTATATTTTTAGTATTACAACTAAAGCTAGTGTAAAAATAAAAGTATGTAAAAAACATATTTGACTCGGATTTAATGTGCCAAATTCCCAATTTCGAATCCCGGTTGGGCACACAGAGAGGATCTTTCCTAAATTGTTGTCTACTCTTCCTCATCCTTAACGCATCAGCTTAAGTTGCGCATAATGCTGTCAATCTTAACAGGAGGTAGTGAAATGCTATGACAAAAATTATAAGTATTGTTGAAAAAAAAACTTGAACTATAATAATTGCAAGCGTCATTAGATGTTAGATTCACATTACACAGGGAGCTCGGGGTTTGAGTTCCAGCCGGTTATAATAGTGTATTTCACGTGTAGTTTTTATCTGTGATTTTTTCACCCTCTCTTCTCACTAATTCTTCTGTATTTCTTCCATACAAACCCCTTAGCATTTAAAAACAGATGCAACCAATAATAAAAACTGTTAAATGTTACAAACACTGTTATTAAAACTAGTTTTTTTAAAATGAATGTTCGATGTATTAGATTTCATAACTGGATTATTTTCTCCTGTTACTAGTTGTGTTACTTATTTTACTATCGTAGTATCACAGAAAGGGTTGAAATCTATTTTTAAAATGTATTACCCTGATAAATGCCTTTGAACTATATTACAAAATAAATTGGTTTTGTATTACTTGATAGAGCCGTGTTTTTTTATTCGATATTTTATTTCCAAACAACATTTTATTCACCGGGTTTCAGCAGGGGTCCATAGCATAGGGTGAATGGGTTTCATTATTGAGGACAACATCTAAGATATTAAATTCATTCATATTTATATCAAAATAAGCAAATTAAATAAGCTATTCACGGATACATGGAACTTTCCATCTCTTTCTAAAAACTTTTAAGGTACATATAAAAAGTTCACAAATTGCATCTTTAACTGGATGATTAAATCATTTTTTAAACGAATTCTAATTGCTACATGTCCACGTCTATAATATTTTTCACCCATCTTTTTTGTACAAACTATTACCTTTGTTGTACTGTACAATTAAGATAATAAAATTTAAGAGCTCCTGTATAAATGAGCCATCTTTTATTATAATCCAGTGGTTCACAAACTGTGGAACGCAGTATCCTTCTCTGTGACACACGAGAAAAAAAATTACTTTCCAGATATTTTCAAGTGGTACTGAAACTATAATCATCAAAATAATACTACCACAGTTAAAGTTTATACTTGGCCATTATGAAAGAAGTAACATAGGTTAGTGGTTGGGGGGAAGGGGGGGGGGGGGG